>RJWT010027708.1:0-15419 GCA_004365215.1 Cuniculus paca
TGATGCCTGAGGGACAGGCATCACCCTTGTGAGTGTTTTGATTCTTTTAACAGGAACAGAACTTGGGAGGCACAGATCACAGGCTCATCTAAGAACCATTTAGAAATATTTTCATGCTTACAATGTTTTCTTCCAGGATTCTGCCTTGCCACATCCGCCCTGGACTGTCACAGCAAGCAACTACATTGTCACCATGCAGTCTCTAAGATGCATCAGCAGGTCACAAACTTGGCCTACACACCTTCTCCAACCTTCACCAGGGATTTAATTTCTCCTTTCAAGAGCCCAGGGATGAGGGAATTGTGAGCAATGGGGGGTTGATTTTGAATTGTGCATAATAAACCCCTAGCTGAGGGCTGATCACTCATTGGTTTAAAGGGAGTAATTTTGTCTGCAGAGTGGTGGGGATAATCCTGCGAAACATCCTCTTAGGGGTTTGAGAATGGAGCTATTGAAGCAGCAGAGAGGTGTTCAAGTTGGAATTGGTCCAGGGCAATGCAGACAACTGTTTAACCCAAGGGGACATTGTCCCTGTCCCCAAGTCTGAGGCACAGCCACGGCCTGTCTCAAGTGGTTGGTTTGAAACTTTGACACAACCATTAAAAAAATTCTCTCCCCAAAGACAAGGTTCTCCAGAAAACCCTCATTTTTGGGAATTTCAAAAGGAAACAGGCTCTAGGGCATTTGCACATTCCCTCTGTTCCCAGCCTAGGCAGTAGCACAGTCTACACTTAGTAACTCTGAACATCTCTGTCTCCCTTGCCCCAAGTTTGGTCCATCTTCCTGTGTTCTTTGACTTCTTTTGCTAATGTTCCTGAGATTCATAATCCTATAACCATAGCCCTCAAAAAGACAAAGTGACAACCGTGACTTGCTTTGTTGGGAGAATCTTAACAGAATTTGCTGGTCACATGATATATACCACTCCCAGGAGTCAGGGAATGTCCTTCTCCCCATTACCATTAGAGAGAGCAATGATCACAAAAATTTCATGAGGGCTGATATCGTATTGCCCTCTCCCAATTCAAGAAACTCTCCCTTTACCATGGTCACTCATATAAAAGAATTACAGGAGCTGAAAGAAGAGTTTACCTGCTTTATCAACACTGGCTTGGTCCCTGAAGCCAGGTAGGTGCCGTCTTCTCCTAGTTAGGTTGCGTTTCCATTTTCCTTGGCTTCAGGCCATATTACCATTAGCTTATTGTCTTCTTGGGATCACTCTTTCTAATTCACACCCAGCCCCTCCAGGAGGTCCCGGTTGCTACTCCCATCCTGATTTATCTTGATCTTGTGGACAAACATTTCCTATACATCTCCAAAAATTACCGCCATTAGAATCCGGTCTTCACTAGAATAGGTTGAGTATACTTGAGACCAGAAATATTTCAGATTTCAGAGCTTTGTGGAACTGGGAATATTTTCAGAAACTTTACAGGTTGAGCATCTCTAGTCTGAAAATCAAAGACATGAAATGCTCCAAAATCTGGAACTTTAAAGAGTGTCATGTCAACATTTTAAAAACTTCAGATTTCAAAACATTTTGAATTTAGAGATATTCAGCTATATTTCTTTTTTTTATTTTAAAGAGAACAAAACAAAACAAAACAGAACAGAACAGAACAGAGTTAAACACAACAAAACATTTCAGAGCAGACCACTGCAAGCAATACAGGTTTTCAAAACATAACAACAGCAGATTAACAATGGCTACTCTAGTGACTCTTGTTTTCTTTGAAATGGTTTTTCAAACATTCACACACAATAAACTCAAACAAAACAAAATAACATAAAACCTGATAAAACAAAAGAGTGAAAGCATTACAGGGCTTCAAATCAGACAGCAAGAAATCAACAATGGCTACCTTAATATCCTTTGTTGTCTTCAAAAAAGTTGTTCCTATCTTCTCACATACTGCAATCAAATAGTAGAAAACATACTTAAACCAATCAAAGAATAAAACCATTATTGGACTTCAGAACGTTTTCCCCATATTTATTGGGAATTTCGTATCTTATTGAGTCTTGCAGTTTCTTACACTAGGGAGATGATGCGGTGTTTACACATGTGAGTTTGATTTATTTCACTTATGTGTATGGTCTCAAGTTGCATCCATTTATCTACAAAAGCCTCAGTGTGATCCTTCTTTATAACTGAATAGTACTCCTTTGTATAAAAGTACCACATCTTTTTTATCCATTCCTCAATTGATGGGCATTTGGGTTGTTTCCAAGATTTGGCTATTACAAATTGTGCTGCTATAAACATGAGTGCACATATATCACTGTGGTAGGATGATTTCACTTCTTCTGGGAATATGCCCAGAAGCGGGATAGCTGGGTCAAATGGGACTTCCAATCCTAGTTTTTTGAGGAACCTCCAGACTGATTTCCATAGTGGCTTCACCATTCTACACTCCCACCAACAGTGGAGAAGGGTTCCTTTTTCCCCACAGCCTCTCCAGCATTTGTTATTGGTGGTTTTCTTGATCCTGGCCATTCTTTCTGGAGTGAGATGGAATCTCAGAATTGTTTTAGTTTGCATTTCTCTAGTGACCAATGATGCTGAACATTTTTTCATGTATTTATTTGCCATTTGTATTTCTTCAGCTGAGAAGTGTGTTTTCATCTCAGATGCCCATTTTTGGATTGGGTCTTTGAATTTCGAGAGCCTGATTTTTAAAAATTCTTTATATGTTCTAGATAGAAGACCTTTGTCTGAAGGACAGTTGACTAAGATATTTTCCCAATTCGTGGATTTTCTTTTCACTCTGTTGGAGATTTCTTTTGATGTGCAAAAACTTTTTAATAACACAAGAGCCCAGTTGTTGATTCTGGGAAGTGTTTCCCACGCAGTTTGACTTTTCTTCATGAATTCTCCACCTACTCCTATGTCTTCAAGATTTCTAGCTATTTGTTTCCCAGCAGATTTAGTGTTTCTGTTTAAATATTTAGATCTTTGATCCATTTTGACTTTAGTTTAGTGCATGGTGATAGGCTTGGGTCTAGCTTTAGTTTTCGGCATATGGAAAGTCAGTTTTTCCAGTACCACTTATTAAAGAGGCTATTTTTCTGCCAGTGAACATGTTTGGCCCCTTCGTCAAAGATAAGGTGGCTGAGTGTGTTTGTACTTGGGGTTGTATCTTCTAATGTATTCTATTGATCCTTAGGTCTGTTTTGATTCCAGTACCATGCTGATTTTATTACAGTAGCTTTGTAGTATAATTTTAAGTCTGGGATTGTGATGCCTCCTGCCCTGCCCTTGCTGCCCAGAATTGCCTTTGCTATTCCAGGTCTCTTCTGGTTCCAGAAGAATTTTAAGAATGATTTCTCTAGATCTGTGAGGTATACTAATGGTATTTTGATGGGAATTGCACTAAATCTGTGTAATAATTTTGGAAGAATGGCCATTTTCACAATGTTTGTTCTTCCTATCCATGAACATAGAATATCTTTCCATTTTCTGAGATCCTCTTTGATTTTTTTTTCAGAGTACTGTAATTTTCATTGAATAGATCTTTTGCTTCCTTTATTAGGTTGATTCCTAAGTATTTAATTTTTTTGGATGCTATCGTAAAGGGTGTGGTTTCTCTTATTTCTCTGTCAATGAGTTTGCTGTTTGTGTGCAGGAATGCGACTGATTTCTGAGTATTGACTTTGTATGCAGCTACATTACTGAATTTGGTTATGACATCCAGAAGTCTTTCAATGGAGTTTTGAGTGTCTTTTATGTAGAGTATCATGTCATCTGCAAATAGTGATAATTAAACTTCTTCCTTTCCTATCCTTATTCCTTTATTTCTGTCTCTTGTCTAACTGCTCTGACTAATGTTTCCAGCACTATATTGAATAGTAGTGGTGATAGTGGACAGCCTTGTTTTGTTCTTGATTTTAGAGTGAAAGCATTCAGTTTTTGACCATTTAATGTGATACTGGTTGTTTGTTTGTCATAGATGGCTTTTTTTGGATTGAGGTAAAGACCATCTATTCCAATTTTCTGTAGGGTTCTTATTATGAATGAGTATTGGGCTTTATCAAAAGCTTTTTCTGCATCTATTGAAATGACCATGTGGTTCTTATCTTTGGCTCTATTGACATGGTGTATTACATTTACTGATTTGCACATGTTGAACCATCTTTGCATTCCTGGGATGAATCCCACTTGGTCATGGTGCATAATCTTCTTGATGACTTGCTGGATTCTGTTTGCCAGTATTTTATTGAGGATTTTTGCATAGATGTTCATTAGGGAGATTGGCCTGTAGTTCTCTTTTTTGGTTTGGTCCTTCTCCGGTTTTGGTATTAGGGTAATACTTGCTTTCAGGAATGATTTAGGGAGACTTCCTTCCCTTTCAGTTTCATTGAAGAGTTTGAGGAGTGTTGGCATTAAGTCTTCCTTGATTTCTTGTAGAATTTAGCTGTGAATCCATCAGGACCTGGACTTTTCTTGGTTGGTAAGATTCTAATTACATTTTCAATTTCCTTAACTGAAATTGGGTTATTCTGTAGTTTTACCTCTTCTTGATCCAGTTTTGGTAATTGATATGTTTCTAGAAATCTGTCCATTTCTTCGGTGTTATCAAACCTATGAGAGTAAAGATTTTTGAAGTAGGTATTGATGATCTTCTGTATTTCCACAAGGTCTGTAGTGATTTCACCCTTTTCATTCCTTATTGCATGGATTTGAGTTTTCTCTTTCCTTTTTTTAATAAGGTTGGCTAGGGGCTTATCAATTTTATGTATTCTTTCAAAGAACCAGCTCTTTGATTCATTGATTCTTTGTATTGTTTTCTTAGTCTCAATTGCATTAATTTCTGCTCTGATCTTCATAATTTCATCCCTTCTTTTGGCTTTGGGTTGGGTTTAATCTTCTTTTTCTAGATGTTTGAGGTGTAATATCAGATTGTTTATTTGTGTTCATTCCATTTTCCAGAAGTGGGAATTCACTGTAATAAATTTCCCTCTGAGGACTGCTTTCATTGCATGCCACAGATTTGGGTAACTTGTATTTGTATTTTCATTATCTTGTATATATTTTTTAATTTCTTCTTTAATTTCCTCTGTGACCCACTGATTGTTCAGGAGTGTGCTATTTAATTTCCATGTGTTTATGGAGTTTTTGCAGTTTCTTTTGTCATTAATTTCCAGTTTGTTGGCACTGTGATCAGATAGTTTGCATGGGACAATTTCAATTCTTTTGCATTTACTTAAGCATGTTCTATGGGCTTGTATATGGTCTATTCTAGAGAATGTACCATGTGAAGCTGAGAAGAATATATACTCTGATGCCGTTGGGTGGAAAACTCTGTAGACATCTACCAGGTCCATTTGTTCACAGGTTTCATTCAGTTCTGTTATTTCTTTGCTGATTTTCTGTCTAGTTGATCTGTCTCTTTGTGTCAAGGGTGTGTTAAGGTCTCCTGTTATAATTGTATTATTGCTTATTTGATTTTTTATTTCTATTAATATTTATTTTATATAGTTGAGTGCTCCCATATTTGGTGCATATATATTTAAGATTGTTATTTCTTCCTCTTGGAGTTTTCCCCTGACCATTATGTAATGACCTTCTGTATCTCTTTTGACCATTGTTTGTTTGAAGTTCACATCATCTGCAAACAGAATAGCTACCCATGCTTTTCTTTGGGTTTCTGTTGCATGGAGTATTGTTTTCCATCCTTTGACTTTGAGTCTATGAATTTCCTTTTGTGTTAGATGGGTTCTTGTAGACAGCATATGGTTGGATGTTGTTTCTTGATCCACTCTGCCAGTCTGTTCCTTTTGATTGGTGAATTGAGGCCATTTACATTAATGGTTATAACTGATAAACACTGGTTTGTTTTAGTCATGTTATCTTTCTCAAGTGGTTTCTTTACCTTTTCCCTGTACTTGTTTACCCTGCTTGGTGTTCTTCTTCTGTTGATCTTCTTGACATTGTAGCTATTTTCAAGTCTATCTAGAGTATCTTTCAGTATTCTTTGCAGGGTTGGTTTGGTGGTCATGAAGTTCTTCAGCTGCTCTTTGTCATGGAAGTATCTTATTTCTTAATCAATTTTGAAGGACAGTTTTGCAGGGTACATCAGTCTGGGTTGGAAGTTGTTTTCCTTTAGGACTTGAAATACTTCACTCCATGCTCCTCTTTACTTCATTGTTTGTGTTGAGAAGTCTGCTGTGATTCTGATGGGCTTTCCTTTATAGGTGATTTGCTTCTTTTCTCTCACAGCTTTTAATATTCTGTTCTTATGTTCAATTTCTGGAATGCTGATAATTATATGTCTGGGTGTTGATTTATTTTGGTTATGGCTAGTTGGAGTTCTATATGCTTCACTTATCTGTATGTCAGTTTCCTTTCCCATGTTTGGGAAATTTTGAGCTATTACTTCTTTAAAAATTTTTTTATATGTTTGTGTTTTCTCCTTCTTTTTCATTTACACCTATCAGTCTTATATTGTTTTTCTTAGTGTCCTCTTCCAATTGCTGAATTGCTATTTCCTGATTCCTTATTATTTTTAAAAGATGTTTCCTTTCTTCCTCACCAGCTGCAATTATGTCTTCGAGGTCTGAAAGTCTATTTTCACATTCATTGACATGGCTTTGCCAGCCTCTGATGGCATTCTTGATTTCCTGGGTATCTCTTTGAATCTGTTTCATGCATTCTAATTCTTTCTTGTATTGATTCATTCAAAGTTTCCATCCTTTTGCAGTGTTCCTGTATTTTTCCAACTCTATCTTCTTTAGATGTGCTTGGCATTTCTTTCATTACATTTATCATCTCTTGTTTTACCTGGGAAATCATTTCTAATCTCAGTTCCTTTAAAGCTTCATGGAGTTGTTTGTTTACTTCAGTTGCTATCATTTCAGAAGTTTCAGGTGTGTGGCTTATACTTTCTTCTATGTCCATATCTCTTTGTCTTGTTTCAGAAGGACTGGAGGTGCAAGATTGTATTTTGCTCTTTCATTTTGTCATTTTCTTGTGTTCCACTGTGGCAGGTAAATCCAATGTGCATGGTTGAGGCTCCAAGGCTAGGTGAAACTCACAGTGCATGCCTTCAGCTCCAGCCAAGACTACCACTGTGGTTGCTCTGTTTCTGGGCAGTGTCTGGGCGGAGCCCAGGTGGGACCCCAGGGAAGCTCCAAATGTCCTGGGTTGATGTTGGAATGTGCGCAGGTCCCTACCAGTCTGCTGGCAAGGTCCCATGCTGCACGGCTAGGTGGAATTCGCTGTGCATGTCTTTAACTCAAGCCAGGCCCAGAGCAGCCATAAAGTTGTTTCTTGAGTCTTGGATTCTTCATGTGTTTTGTATCATACCCCTGTATCAGATGTGTCTTAGTTTGTTTTTGTAATAAAAATGCCTGAGACTAGATAGCTAATAATGTAAGAGGTTAATTCAGGGTTTTAGAGCTGAAAGTCCAAGACTGGGAAATCTTATGTATTAAGACCCCCTGGCCACTTCACATGACAAATAGCTTGAAAAGGGCAAACTGCTACATATAGAGGGGATCACATGGTGACATAGGAAGACAGAGATTCAGGGGCTGCATGGGTCACTTTCTTGTTGCTGAGACAAAATGTTCGACACTCACAACTCAAAGCACAGAAGTTTATTTGAAAGACTCAGTTCATGGTTGGTTGGCTATAAGGCAGCGATGGCATGGCAGAGGGAGGACAAAATGGGCTTACCTCAGAGCCCCCAGGGAGCAGAGGAAGAAGACAAGGGCAAGGGAGGGATCTACCCTCCAAAGTCACACCCTGGTGGGTGACAGACTTTTTACAGCCTGACCCCGCCTCCTAACAGCACATGTATTTATGAACACATCAGTGGATTGGTCCAGATGACCCTATCGCCTTCCAAAAGCCCCATTCCTGAACATCTGAGGCTTTCAGGGACATTGTAAACCATAACAGAAGCTGAGCTTGTTCTCTGTGTGACAACTCCCTCTGGCAGGAACTAACAGGAGCTTCAGGAAAACTGTGAGTCCCTTCCAAGGGCAACGTTCCCAAAGACCTAAACACCTCTCACCACCACACAAGCTTGGAAGATGCACAAACCATAGCGAAGTGTCTCTTTTGAACATTTTGTCCCAGTTTGTGGCTTGTCTTTTCATTTTCTTGACAGTATCTTTTACAGAACATATTTTTTAAAAAAAATTTCATTATAGTTTATTTTATCAGTTATTTTACACATCAGGCTTTTGCTGATGTAATCAACAAGTTGTCATTGCACACTGAGTACCTCTGGGACTTTTACAGTTTTGCATCTCATATTTAGATCTATGATCCATTTTGAGTTAACTTTTTCAAGAATGAAAAGTTTACATTCAGATTCTTTTTTTTTGTTTATTTGTTTTTTGTACATGTGGATGTCTATTTCAGCACCATTTGTTAAAAAGACTGTTTTGCTCCATTGCATTTTCTTTGCTTCTTTGTCGAAGATTAGTTGATTATATTTATGTGAGTCTATTTCTGGGTTCTCTGTTCTGCTCCATTGATCCACTCATTCCTTCTGTTGCCAATACCACACTGTCATGATTTATGCAGCTTTACAGTAATTCTTTAAGTCCAGCAGTCTGTTAATCTTCCAACTTTGTTCTTTTCCTTCAATAACCTGTTGGCCGTCCTGGGTCTTTTGCCTCTTTGTATAAACTTTAAAATCAGTTTGTCAATATCCATGAATAACTTGCTTAGATTGTGACTGAGAGTCATTAAATCTGTAATTTAACCTGGAAAGAACTGACATCTTGAAAACATTATGTCTTCTTATCCCTTAGCATGGAATATTTCCTGATTCATTTAGTTCTTTGATTTCTTTCAAGAAGAGGTGCAGTTTTCTTCCTATGAGTCCTGTATACCTGCTAGATTTTGGGGGGTACTTACATAAATGTTATTGTGATTTTAATTTCTAGTTCTGGTTATTTATTGGTGGCATATAGCAAAGTACTTTATTAATTTTGAATCATAAAACATTGCTACGATCACATTATTTCCATGAGATTTTTGTCAGTTCTTTCAGATTTTCTCCACAAGCAGTTTTATCCTCTAAAAACAAAGGCCATCTTAGATCTTCACAATTCCATCTAACCTTGTTTTCAGTATCAACTGTTTGCTGTTTATTCTCAACCATCTATTATTTGTTACTTTTTAAAACTATTGAGAGATTTTTCCCTTTATATCTCTGTATGGGGGGAACCTGCGACATATGTAAATGAGGTGGTGTATGTAACTTCTGAAGCTGGATTATTCCTAGTCTCCTCATTAACCACCTGGGGACCTCAGGCGAGTTATTTAACACCATTCATTTATAAAGTGGAGCTAAGAGTGTCTCATACTTGCCCAAAGGGCTAATGAGTGAAAATGCCTGGCAGAGAGGGGGAAATAGTTGGAAAACATCAGGTAAGGTGGAAGATATTTTACTTCAACATGAAGGGCTGTTTTTTTTTTTTTTCATATTTTTTCAGTTCATTTTTTTCTCCCTATCAGATTTAGAGCCTTCCAGTAGAAGGTTGGGTGGAAGAAAAATTTTGTCAAAACTTTTGATTTTTATTTTGAGTAGACTGTGACTTTGGAGGGGCGCAGCAAAGGGTTCAGGAAAGCCACTGGGCGAAATGTAGAGAGGAGAAGGTAGTGTCCGCTGATACAGAGGGAGCTCCCCAGAGAGAGAGAGAGGCTTTGGATCCTGCCCTTTTCCACCTGGGGGGAGGATGATACTGCACTGGAGAGGCTGATTCCAGAATTCCCAGAGACTGTGGTGAAAAGGGAGAGTGCAGCATCAAGGAGCTGGTCCTGCAACATCCGCAAGTGGGCCAGTATCGACAGGGGCAGGTGATCTATGACTAAGGAGAATTCTTGGATGTCTTAGACAGGTGGTCTTTTTCCATCTTAATGCAGTCTTTCATTTACTCTGTTTTGTTTGACTTTTCTTAGTATATGTTTGCAGTACATAATGATTATAATCCCTGTATGGAATTGGTAGCCCAAGAACCCCGGCACAGCTCTGGGGTGGGAAGGTTTGAGGGCTGCAGGGTGCAGAAGGTTGTATTTCCCAGTATCCTAGCCAAGGAATTTGGAGTCAGATGTTGATTTATGACAAATAAAAAATAATTATTGTACACTTGAGTTTGTGAACTAATACATAATAACCACACTGTCATGACAATCACCACAGGAAGTATCGTTATCATTTTTATTATGTTGCACTCTCTGCAAGGTAATCTTATCTCCTCTGTAAACCCAAGAACTATTCATACTCTCAGGCCCATCTCCTTTGCTGTCTGCATGAAGCACAGCCTGCTCATGCACCAGAGATCAAATCTCTCCATTAAACGCAAATCTGCACAGTTCTGTGCTCACGTGCTGCTCCGACTCCCAGTAGCAGGAGGGTCCTGAGTGAGGAATTTTCTCTGATTCAGCATTTATTACTGGCGCCTGTTTTATGCAGCCTGAAGTTTACTATGAAGACAAAAATGGTGGAAGCTACGGGACCCAGCATGAAGAGTGGGAAACCTCCACTTCCCTCCTTCGCAGCTAGGGGATTGACATGACTTGAAGTTGCTAAAGCGTGAGTCTTCTCTGAGCTACTAACTCGTCAAGTTAATTGTTTTGAACATCTCTGCTAGACCCTTGTGTCATTCCTGGCATAGCAGCTTGGCGTTTATCTTGAAATTTCAGTGCTAAGCAATGGTGAACCTTCAAAAGGAAGACTGGAGCTTTATTTCAGAAATTTGGGGTAGCTTGCACATATGAGGACCTGTGTTTGCGCCACAGCCAATGAAGGTTGGGGGGTTATATAATTTATTTACATCTACATCAATGAACTTGAGGTGTCTCATTCTACTCTCACGTGCAGTTAATCTGATGAATTAACCTAGTACTAGCTGGCATCACCTTTGTCCTAGGTAGATCAGCGTGGAAATCTGGAAAGTGCCTTGCTGCTGGGCACCGAGGTCCCTGTCCTGGAATTGAGCCTGCACAGGGCCTTGGAAAGCAGAAGGTATGTTGGGCCCACGTTCAAGGAATGGCAAGCTGCTTTAGTTCTGCATCATTCCCTGAGTTCTTCATTTTCAGGTAATTTTTTCTTTAGGAATATAGTTATCAGGCCCCGCTGGTTCATGTAACTGTGAAACACTGAACATTCATTTGCTTTTGAACCCTAAGTGAATAGCCAAAAGATCCATTCCTTTAGAAATATATATTTTATTCTGTCCATTGCATCTTAATGAATCTAGTGCAAAGCTGTGTTTACCCACAGCCATATGCAAATATTGACTTACGTCTTGCAATGAAGTAAGTAAGCTTGGTAGGTTTTGGAAGAAAAACATAATGCAGATAAACATTTATAAGCAATTCAAATATTAAAGAGTTTAAGCATTTCTAAAGACATTTGCATAGGACTTTTTTCCTGGGATGTTGTTATGGTGCTGCAGTCATTTGCAGAATGTAGGTACTGAACTGCATAGCTCTTATGTATGAAAGTATGTATTTATTTCTGACACCAAATAGGCATTCCTACCCTTCTTTATAATAGCCCTTGGGAAGATCAGCTCAGCTTGGTATTCTCTTTTAAGGTGCTGCTATAATAAAATGGGATTATAAATTTCACAAACTATCATACGTACTGCTAAATATTCCTGTAATTGTGGATAACGATTTTTTAAAATGTTTATTCTGATGTTAAGAGGTATATAACATTGTAGCAGAATATGTCATTTTTGCCTTCTTGTGCCTGACATTTTCTCTGTAATGCAGTATGACTTTTATTAAAATGTTATAGGACTGGGTTAGTAAACCTGCCACACACTACTGTTTCCTTTCTATTTTTCCTTTTTTATAGGCAGTCATATTAAAATGTGGCTTTAACTTTCTCTCAGCCCTGAGGAATACTTGAAATGGGTAAATACATATCTCAAGACAAACTTCAGCAATGCCAGTGCTCCCCCTACTCCCCACCAACCCTAGGGAAAATCATTCATAATTATACTTCGTAATACAATGTATAGTACAATTATGAATTGTTAACAGCATAAGTCAAGAACAAAGACCTAAACTTTGCTTGTGAGTCTTTTCATTGTGTCATGTTTGTTAAGTAAAAGCAACCATTTCAAAAGAAATAAAGTTAACATCCAGAGATTCTTTTAGCTTCCAAAATAAAAAAACAGACTAAATAAATGACTATAAAATATACTAATTAACAAAAGGCAATAATTAATTTATTTGTCCAACAATGTTTATTGTGAGCTTACTTTTGAAAGACACTGGCTAAATCCTATTAGGATCCATAATTCTAGAAGACATATGCAATAAAGAAAATATGGTCTTCAAGTTGAGTTATGATGTGTGCACACATGTCAACAAAACACAAGAGTAAAATGTTTCTGCTCTAAGGAAAATACAAAGGAGACCTGTGGAGGTGGAGGAGAGTCAGGTGTGCTGCAGAGCAATTTGCTGGTTCTTTTTGGCCTCCTGCGGAAGGGTCATAAGGGGAAATAGCCGAAAATAAAACTAGGAAGTGTGAGTCTGGATCTTAATTGTGAGTCTCTACTTTTCGTTTCATTAATTTAGTTCAGTATATATTTATGACCTTCCCAGGCTGTGCTTGACGCGGCGCAGGTGCTGGGGTTGATAACGCAGAGGGTGGAATCTGTGACTGTGCTCTGGTGTCTACAGCAGAACGCAGGGAGCTAGCGGTGAGGGGTCAGCGGGGCTGCGAGGAGGCCGCGTGTCTTCCCCTGCTGACTGACTCCCCATTGCTCCTTCCATTTCGCTCTAGGCTCTGACTTGCGTGAAACGTTTGGAAACACCCCTTGTTCACAACTGCCAGTGAGGTCAGAGGTTGGAGAGGGTGAGACCGGGATATTTATTCCCTGGCTTTCTCCCTGTTGAGTTGGTTGTGCTCGTCTATGAAAGGCCATAGCTCCTTTGGGAGCCCTGTCCACCCAGCCTCTCTTGAGTTCTGATAGCTGTTCGTTTCCCTTGCCCTTTAAGAGGCGCTAATAGACGCTCACCGGCATGAGTATGGGCTGTTGGCCTGGTGCTTTGCTCCTTCCTCTGGTTGTCTACGCCGTTTTTTGCTGGTGGGACTCTTGACTGATACAGATGTGATGTTGCATTACTTGCGTCAGGGTGCGGCAACACATTTCTGTGGCCTGGGTGGCTTAAAACAACAGATGCATGTTCTAGCGAAGTCTTGGAGGGTAGAAATCTGAAATTAGTATCGTGGAGAGAAAACAAGGTACTGTAGGGCTGCATTTCTCCCAGACGTGTTTGGGGAGAAACTGTTTTTTGCCTCTTTCAGCTTCCATTTGGCTGCTGGCACCCCTTGGTCTGTGAACAATCTCTGTCTCCGTGTTCTTACCTCCATGTTTTTCTGTGTGTATCTTTTTCTCCTACATTTGTGTAAAATTTCCTTCTGCCTGTCTCTTATGAAGATAAATGATGTATTTAGGGCCCTCCTTAAGATCCTTAATCACAGCTGCAAAAGCTTCTTTCCTTTAAAGGTGAGATGTACAGGCTCCTGAGATCAGGCCCAATGTGTGTGTGTGTGTGTGTGTGTGTGTGTGTGTGTGATCATTCATCCTGATACAGATGGGGAAGTGTAAGGTGCAAAGGTCCCCAAGGCAGAAGAGGCTTAACTAGCCTGATAGATTCTGGGTAGCTTCCCAAAGAGTGAGGAAAAAGAAAGCTGGAATTTCAGGGATTAGCAGAAGTTGCCTAGAAAAGGGGCCCAGGGGATAGGATTGAATGTGGGACTATTGAAAGCAATGAGTAGCTGAAGCCAAGACCTAGGAGAGAGATAGCACATGGATGACACACCTGCAAACTTGCCTGCCTTTGAGAGTGGCTGACAGGCAGAGGTGAGAGGGTGGGAGGAAGGGCAGGCAGTTGGCTGCCTAAGTGGGGCCGCAGCATGAAAGGTCTTCTCACTGACACTAAGGAACTTGGCTTCGTGCCATTGACAAAAAATATTCATTGCATATTTTTAAACCAAGGAATGTTTCCAAAAAATGGTTATAATGTTGAGATCCAGGGCTGAATGCAGTAGGGAGAGCCTGGAGGCAAGGACCTGGTCGAGCTATGAGATGAAAATTTCACTGATGTTGGCTGCTCAGTAAATATCTGAGCATATGAGACTCTGAGAAGAGCGTGCTTGGTGTCATCAGTCGTTGATGAACCGTAACTATTTATGAACTCGTAACTGCATGTGAGACTGTGAGTGGTTGAAGAAGAGGGTAGAAACAGCTTAGAACGTGGTTTGGGAGTATTTATGATGTTTATAACTCAGTTACACAGAGTTCTCGTGTCCTCAGATTATTTCCTATTTTGGAAATACATGATCTACTTGTTATCACGAGTGTTTTGCCAGATACCATATTACTGATTCTACAAAGAAAGGTTACTATCTGAAATTTAATCTTGGAGGTCAAAGACCAGGAATAAAACATCTGGGGCTCTAGGAAACTATTTTCCATGAAATTGTCATGACATTCACTGGAAAAATGTTAAACAGAAGCATATGACTTTGAGTCATGCTAAAAATGCTAGAAGAATACAAACAGTACAAGTGGTCTGTGTAATTTTAGGAATGTAATTTGAATATCTGACATTTTCTTATATACTGTAATAATGGATAAATACAAAAGAGTTTAACAATAACAGAATAACAGTAAGTTATTCTGGGGAATGTGAACAACTCTCTTGTTACTAAGTTACTTTTTCTTTATTGAAATATATTCCTCTCAAGTAAAATAATTAGACCACTAAGTCTTGTTTATAATTTTTGGTTTAAAAGATCATGACAGAAAATTAAATACCAAGGTGTCCCAATTCTTTCTCTCCCAATCAAGTCATTTGTAAAATGCCATTTATCTTAATGGGGAAAAAATATCTATGTTCAATCATCTATTATTCATTTTTGACAATTTTTTAATTAGAAAAATTGGGTCTTAGTATGCAACTTCAGCTCTTTGAAAAAGATGGTTGGTGAGTTTGTTACCTGTGGATGATATGAAATTATATATTTTGAAAATTAAAAAGTGATGATGAATAGATAACAATGAAGATGCCAGACATGTGCCTGTAGCCAGAGTTTAGAAGCAGGACTGAGTTGAGATATGAAAGTGCTCATCCAAAAGCCAAAAAAGAGAAATGCGTGCTACAGAAGGATCTACACTGGATGAAGGAGAACTGTCAAGACTGGGTCACTTCTCAACCTGACTAAAATGAATCTGCAAAAGCAGATATGTTCATAGAAGTGCTTCATTAAATAAACAAAAGAGAATCAGAACGCCTTCTTCTGTGACAGAAAATAAGGAGTTAATAAATCAGTGCATATTTTGGGCAAAGCATAAAGTGATGAGATGGAGGTTAGGGTCCAAGGGTTATCATTGTTAAGCATTAGGGGAAACTGCAGAGGTTTTACTGTATCCAG
>RJWT010027709.1:0-15433 GCA_004365215.1 Cuniculus paca
ATTTGTGCATGTCTTTTTCTGAATTTTCTCTTCTCTTCTACTGGTATTTGGACCTACAGATGTATGGTAAAAGTATATTGGTAGAATCATTCTTCAGACTTTATTCATAGTTTTTCAAGATTGTGTTAACTATTCTAGCTTGCCTTTGCATACAAGTTTTAGAATAAGCTTGCTTAATACACACGTATACAAATTTTTGATAGGAAGTGCATACCAATAAATTAATTAAGGGATAATTGATATCTTCACTGTGATGTGTCTTCTCATCCTTGAACACAGTCTCTCCTTGTGTAAGTCTCATTTGGTATCTTTAATCAGTATTTAATAATTTCAACATGTATATTAAGTTTGTATCTGAGTATTTAATTTGTTTGGAGTGGCTGTGGACAATATTGTATTTTAAATTTCACTGTCCACGAATTTTTTGGTCAGCATTCAGAAATGATTGCTTGTGTGTGTGTGTGTGTGTTTGTGTGTTGATCCTTTATGATCTTGCTAAACTCATTTACTAGTTCTAGAAATATTTCTTTGTAGATTTTTGACAATCTTTTTATTTAGAGAGTCATGTAATCAATAATAGAGAAAACTGTGTTTGTTTATTTTGATTCCAATTTCTTTATTTCTTTCCCTTGGCTTATTACATGGATAGAACTTCCAGCAAAGGAGACTGATCCAGGACATGCTGAAGGTGGTTTGTGAGTTCTAGAACCTAAATAGTATTATTAAAGGACAACATGGCTTACTGCAACATATGGCCAAGTACATCACAGTTTTTTTGGTTTGATAAAACTGAAAAGTTTGGAGCGTCACTCATACTTTTAGAGTAAACATTGTTTATATATCATTTATTATTGCTATCATAGTTCTATTTCCAGTATAAAGGAATTCTATAGTGAGATGACAAAGGAAACCAGTAGGTTCTGGGGAGCCCAGAACATTCCTTAGGTCAATAAACAAGCTGATGTTAGATGCATGGGCTAAGAAGGCAATAGGGAACACAATGTTTGGAAAGATTTCTGAAGATATTTGTTAGAGGGAATGGAAGGTAGATTTGATCATTTCCTGGAGACTAGATATTTATTTTAAATATACTGCACATGAAGCTACTCTGACAAGAAAGATGCACTATCTTTAAAGAAACAATATATGAGAATACAGGCCCTTAAATTGAAAGGGAAAATAACAACGGTTGAGCTTCTGAACTTTAGACAATTGAAAAAAGAATGCAAATTAATATTGATATTTTAATAATTATGGAAGTGTATACAATTTAATAACAGTACTCATTTTTCCTTCATTATTCCCACTTTGTTCTCATGCCACTATCTGTGGATCTTTACTCAAATTGTTAATTTTGTGTGATCACCAGTATGGATTAGTATTTCACTTGAGTTTTCTGCTCTACAGTTTGCAAAGCTGCCATTTTTACTTATCCAGATAGAAGGAAATACATAATTATGATTTATAAACAAGTATATAGTGGAGGCAAAAACGGAATTTATATAAATGTGAATGCCAAGAAATGCATCATTATATATTATCAATAGCTAATAGCCTGAAATGGAAAGGGAACTTTCACATATCTTTGCAGACACAAAGATATGGAAGTATTGTGTTACTACCTGATTGTATCAATCCTTAGTTCAGAGCTTTTTAATCCCATAAATCCTATGCTTCAGAAATTGCTCATGCTTATTGGTTACTTACAGTTTAAAGAAACAATCTGAAAGTAGAAAAACTAAGTTCATTTCTCAGTGCAGATTATGGACAATAGTTCATCGTAGATTATGGACAAGAGTAAAGTTAAAGTGGAAACTGAATGCTATGTCAAGAATGATTCATTCACTGAACGACATATAGCACTAACAAAAATACTTTAGAGCATGTTTTAGACTCTTGGTTGTACTGTAACAAAATACCATGGACTAGGCAGTTTGTCCAAAATAAACTTATTTTCTCACAGTTCTGGAGGTTGGGAAGTCCAAGATGCATACATATTAGGTTGTTTGGTAAGGGTTATTCACTTCCTCCAAATGATGCTTTATTGCTGTATTTTGGGGAGGGGAGTAATATTGTGTTCTTATGTGGCAGAAATGCAAGCAGAAGAAACTCCTTTGTCAAGCCATTTTATAAGGTAACTAATCCTAGTCACAAGAGAGGAGTCCTCATGGCCTAAGCATTTCTTAAAGACCCAATCTCTTAGTACTATTGCATTGGCAACCTCTGAATGCTGGAAGGGAGCATTTTGGAATTAATCAAACCTGGACTCATGTTCTGACCACTATATGTACCTGTGTATGATAGAATTGATGCATATATTTCCTTTTATATTCTATAAGATAAGGCGGATTATCCCCTACTTCACGGAGATGTTGAAAATGAAAAATGATGTAAAGCTTATAAAGCAGATAGAATGATGCCTGGAAGAGAATAAGCATTTAATGCAGTTTGTTGAAAACTATACCCCTTGACCTACTACTTGTTTTGTTTTTTAATAAAGGTTTATTGGAACACAGTCATGTCCATTGGTTACCTGGTGTCCGTGGCTGCTTTTATGATGCTGCAACAGGCAGAGTGAAGTGTTTGTTAGGAACCACACAGCTCAGGATACCTAAAACACTTAAAAAATAGCTTTTTAAGAAAAGAATTTCAACTCTGATTTAGTATCTAGTAGTTACTTAACAGCTGTAAAAAACTTACTCTGTAGAAAACAGCAAAATGGAAAATAGGTTGCAATTGTAGTAAAAAATAATACAAATTTGTGCCCATATTTTGTGGTTAAAAGTATGTTAGCTTTACAACTACATATAGAGAAGATTTCAAAGAGAAAAAAAAAGCCAATTCACTTGATTTGGACTATTTTAAGAGCTTTTCCTCCAAATTTCTTATATTTAACAAAATTCGATGTGTGATAATAATTATTATCTAAAAATCATGTCACCTCTTAAAGTGTTTAGGAATTCAAGTCCTTTCTGGGTGTGATCATGGGTGTCTCAAGGGAAAAATCCTGTGGTGCTGAAATTGACTGCTTGTGTAGTTTTTCTCAAAGTTGCAGCATGCACTGATCAAAGGGCAAAATAAGCACCTCCCTTTTCTTCTTTTCTGGCCCCTTTCAGGCAAAGCCAAAGCATTTCTGGCTGCAGGGCTTAGACTTATTAGAAATGCAAAATGAGTATTTAGTAGTAGATTTTTTAAATAGAGCTATTGTTAGCTGTCAGAAGTGGATTTATATAAGCACATTGATTAGTTTCTGAAGACTTGCAGAGCTTGTGTTTCTGGTAGAACTGGGACTGACTATTGTGTTTTCCTCCTTGTTGAATAGCATATACTTTAAGCTTTATGTTCTCTCCCTCCTTTCCTCTCTCTTTCTCTGTCTCTCTCTCCATATATATGTGTGTATAATATATATGTACTATTTTACGCTTACACTGTATATTATGCATGCATTTTTTTCCAAAGGAGATTTTTATACATCAAGTTTCCCTTTCCATTGAATCTTTTTTTACATAGAAGTAAAATATCTCATTGATTCAATGCTAAATTTATCTCCTAACTACGTTTTCTTCTTGCTCTCATTAATATAGCTCAAATTTTAGGTGTAATATTTGCTCTTTTCCACTCAGATTATGCTTTTTACAGCCATCTGTGTATTTTCCTAGAAAAATTTTACCATTATTTGTTCAAATATACTTTATGTCTCATATGTTCTCTCCTATCCTACTGGGAATCCAATTACACATACGTTGGAATGCTTGACATTGTCCCACAAGGTCACTGAAACTCAAAGAATATTTTCATCTCTTTTCTTTCTTTTGTCTAATTGGACACTCTGTATGAATTTGCCTTCAAATTTAATAAACCCTCTGCTATTTTCAATTTTCTGTTCATCTTAATCCCATTAAGCTATTTTTCATTTAAGATTACTTTTCTATTCTTGAATTTTCATTTCATTCTTTTTTCAAATTTTTTCTTTTTCTCCATTGATCTTCTCCATTTATTCTCTCCATATCTTATTTATGGCACTGGGAATTGAACCAAGAAGTTTCACACTGAGCTACATCCTTGTTCCTTTTTATTTTTCATTTTGAGGTAGGATGTCACTAAATCTCTAAATTGTCCAGATTGGGCTTTTAGTTTGCGATTCTCTTGCTTCAGCCTCTCAGAGTGGTAAAATTACAGATTCATACATCTTAATTGGAATCTTTTTGTTTTTATTATTGTCCAGCTTTCCTGCTTCTTCATATGTCTAGTATGTTCTTATAGTATGCAGGATATTATGATAATTCATCATAAAGTGATTGTCACCCTCTAAAGAGGATTAAATTTTGCTCTAGAAGATAGTTAATGGACTGACAGGCTTAATTCAGTGGGTCCAGAGTAGTGCTTATTCTAGAGTAAAAGCTGGTAAACTTTCTGTAAAGGGCTAGATAATAAATATTTTAAGTTTAGTGAGCCACATATATATCAGTCACATTCTTCTTATTTCATTTTACAGTCTTTTAAAAATATAAAATCTGTTCTTAGCTATGAGACATACACAATAGACCCGAATCTGGTGACCTTTCTGGTAACTCAGTTAAACAGCAGAGTATTAATGAAGACCCTCCATTCTGGCTAGACTGAAAGATTCATCTCTAAACCCAGGGTAAATGTTAGTATTTCTGTTCCACTCCCTACCCTTTGGTTTTCATTTTATGCTAGGTCTCACTGAGGTTTGTTCTGTGCTTGTTCAACTGAACCCTTTGTTGAGGACCTGCAAGAAGCCCCTGATCAGATGTCCAGAGCTTCTTCATTTTAATACCATGACCTACATATCCTATATGACTATGTAACCCTAAACTTCAGTGGTTACCTCCTTGCTCAGTAGGACTTGCTCTACTTGAGTTCTCTACCTCCATGTGACATTGTCAGGAAATTGTCTACAGATAGAGGTAGATATTGTCCTCCACCATTTTTGTCCCATGCCTCTTGCCAAATCCCTGAAAACAACTGCCTGATGTGTGCCACAGTTTTGTTGTTATTTATGGCAAAAACACAAGTCTAGTACCGATTACTCTTCCATGACTGGAGGCAAAACCCCCACAGTGGTATTTAAAGAAAATACATCTGACTCTATCATTCTCATGTACCAAGTCCTTATGTGGTCCTTATCAAAGTATAAAAATATAAACTCCTAAACCTTGTGTTCATGTTCTTCATATTCTGTTGTCTGTTTATATCTTTTGCTCCATCTTCTGCCATGCACCCTGTGCTTTAGTCCTACTGAAATTTTAACTAATGCACAAACATAGTGCTTATCCCCTGTGAATTTGTTCTGCTTATAATGTCTTAATAGTTTTCATTTATTTTCTGCCTGACAGAGTTCTTTTCATTCTTCACTTTTGAGATTATTTCCTGAATTCATCTAGGTGCTAGATCGGTGTTTCCATACCAAATTGTATACCTATTAAAATACTTCTTTTTATATTTTAATTATTCAATACACACCTTTTGGGTAGCAAATTCATATTATTCCTAGTGAGTAGAAAGACTGAATGATTTTTTCCAGATATAAGACTACAGAAGGTGGTAAGAACTGCCCTCCTGGACCATGGATGCTTTGCCTGAAGGGAGCTGTGACTTGAATAATCATTGCTGTGTAGGAATACAGACCACTGTTGCCAAATCATCTGATTTTCAAGAGAAACTGGGAATTAGGGTTTTTGTATGTAATTTTCTGATTTTCAGTGTATACACACACATGGAGTGAAAGCCATGAAGAATTTCTGTAAGCTGGAAGTCTTTAACCTATACCTTAGCAAAAGGTTTGGAGTAAAACTTTCTATGTGGTGACTTACCAAGTAGGTTACGTTTTTGGAACATCTGCAGTCTATTGTTTTTTACTGTCAAAAATACTGAACATCCTAGAAATCATTGTTAGAATATTACACTAAATCCATGCTGATCAGGATTTTTCATTTGTCTGCATCACATGTGTTGGGTAGATTCATGACACTAATTACCTATTTGTGAGGTCACTTAATTTTTGAAACTTGGAGAGATTCGAGCAACCATTCTCAGAGTATAACCTGGATATGTGGGCCTTTTCTTCATAACCTAATGGACAAATGGTAGTCCACCCCAAAATAGTGCACATCTAACAGAGAAGAACTCAGTACCTTGTCAAGCGATTCAGTTTATTACCAAACACTTCACTTATCTGAAAGGTTTTCATTATATTAAACAATTTCAGTTTCCCTGTGAAGTATTCTTATTGACCCTTCGGAATTCTATAGTAGTACCTAATTCTTCTTCTGCTTGATGGTGCTAATTATTTCAACAAAGCTACCCAAATATCTTCTGATCCTAAGTCTTAGGAATTTCTTGCACACAGTAGCAATTCTTTCTGCTATTTTCCTTTGTCATGATTTCCATATGCTTCATATATGCCAAACTGATTCTAGTGTTAGCAGCAGCATTTCTAAAATGAGAATGAAATTCCCCAGGCCTTTATGGCCACCACAGGATACTAGTATCAAGGGACTAGGCACAAAAACATAGACACTAAATGCAAGTCCAGGTTGAATTCATTGCTATGATTCTTATTAGTGTGTATCTTACAGTGCGCTTGCCATCAATTTACCTTCCTTAGCTATTTTACCTTTTTTTTGGTATGTTTTCTTGTTCTTCCACAGCTGGCTTACTGGCTTAGGTTCAGGCATGTATATTTTTATCATCTTATTTTATTAAATGAGATAAAATCCATTCTTCCACTCTAAGTACCTTTATCAATTTTAACTTGTTCATTCATTCATTCAACAAATATGTATCAAGCACCCATTCTTATGTTAAGTACTGGAAAGAAATTGTGATGATTTTTTAAAATTAATTCTAGTTATTTATCATTTCACTGAACCACTTCAAGCTTTATATTACCTGTGAATGTGATGGGCATGTATTAATTTGGCAAAATGACCAAGTAAGATTATATTTCAGGTACAGAAGGAAATTTTATTTGTGTCTCTTATTCTAAACTTACCACATTAAAAAAGAAACATTATATATTGTGTATTAGGCATTATGATAAAAATAAATATAAAATTAATAATTATATATTTTAATAAAAATTAAGTAGAAATGAATTTTGATAAAGCAATCCACACTTCCCTTAGTGCTACAATTTTTTGATTAATAATTTCTCAGTCTGATAAATAGTATCTTCTGAAAAATGACAGTATGCATCATAATTAATGTAGCAAACAAAACATCAGTTTTTCAAAGATGAAGAACAAAGCATTTGTGTCTGTTATTAGCACTTTTCTCCAGCACAGTGTTGGGAGCCTCAAGCAATGCAACATATAGAAATAAAAGGTGTGAGAATTAAAAAGAAAGAAAAAAGGTAATTATTCTTAAACAACATAATTGTTTTTAAAACTAATAAGAGGGGTCAGTGGGATAGCTACATATAAAACCACTGAATAAATTTTTTAATAAGTTTATATATGTCACGAATAACTAGAAAGTATGATATAAAATACATATTATTTATACTAGTGGCAAAACAGTAATTTGTTTAGAAATGTTGTGTACAATGTTTTTGGGAAAATGATACTAATTTAATGACTACAATAAAGAAAATCTGAGACTGAGATTTGTTATGTTCACAGATAATAAGATTCATAGTGTAAAGTTACCCTCAGTTTCAAAGAACTCTAATCTTTGGGAAGCCATTGTAGCAGAAACACAGGTACGGGGTAACAATTGAGTCAGTCAAGGACTGCAACAGGGGCTCAACAAACCAGCAGTGGGGACTGACATGCTAGAAGTCTGTAAAGCAGTGAAGAGATGGCCAAAGGCTTGTGAGCAAAAGGAGTGGAGTTAGTTTATGTGATACAATTCCCAGTAGAAAAATGAAGAGACTAAAAATAATTTCATTTATGTGCACTCTGCAAATATGATGAAGTGAAAAATAAAGGCTACCACCCTGTCAGCCCACTGTGTATGTTCAAGATCCTAATAAAAAATAGAATAGTTGAATGGCGTAAGGAGAGGAGAGTTAAAAAAAAATAAAACTATAGGAATGTGAGCATAGTAAGGGTAGACCAAAATGATATAGAAGCATCTAGGGTATAGCATTTGATGGATGTCATTGTAATCTTGGGTTGAAGAGGCCAAGGGAGAGGACTGTTAAACCACTGAGGAAGCAGTAACTGTGAGAAGGTCAAGGGTCTGTAGTTATGATTTTGGGTAGAGGAACACGGGTGCTAAATAATAGCCTACCAGAGAGGGGTCTGAAGGAGAGAACAGCATAATCTTACTCTTCTCCCAACCTTAGTCACCTGCTGGTGCCTCCCTCCAATCAACTCTCACTAGAAATCTGAAAGTGAGATCCCACTGGGGTTGTTCATTGGGTCAGCACACCAGAAGAGAAAATGGAATTGTGAAGGGCAAGTAATAGTTTGGAGGGGTGTTGTGGTTTGAGTCTAGATGTCTCCCCAAACCCTCATGTAATCATAGAGGTGATTTCTAGAGTTTGTGATTGATTCATGGTGCAATGCTGGAATTATGAGTGTGAGTGCTACACCCACCCTAGGGCGGGTAGCCTGCATACAATATAGGGGAGGAAAAGAGGCTTGCTCTCTTGCACCTCCTTTTTTGGTCTTGTTGCTTTTACTGTCATCTGCCACCATGAATGGTTGCCCTGCTGCCATGCCACCCTGCCTTGGAGTCAGCTGAGTATGGACTGAAACATTCACAAATGGTGAGCTAAATACACCTTTCCTTCTTTGATTCTGGGCATCAGGTATTTCGTCTCAGCAGCAAGAGAAAAGTAGTTAATACAAGGGGTAAAGGGAGAATGGGCAGCTCACAATAGTAGATCCATAAAGTTTTTATGGCACAAAGTCTACTTGCTGACTGTGTTCACTGGTGAGAATGGGTGTGGAGGAGTGGATGGTCTTTGTGTTTTAACCTAATCAACGCCAGACTGGAACAGAACCCTCCGGAGAAGGATTTTCAGTGTTTATTGATGTACTGGGGCTGATTTGGCCTGAGGATAAGTCCCTTGGTGAACACATGTGAAGGCTTAAGATTTGCTTTATTAGTCTAGCTATGCACTATGAGTAACTAATGAGGATATTTCAAATCTCAATTTACTGCATATCTATGTACCCAGGTAATTCTAATGATTAGGAGCTACTGAATTGACATGTGCTTTACCCTCACTTCATTCTCTTTCCTATTGCTGAATTAACCATGGGACAATATGGAGCTTTTTGTTTGAATTATCTTTATTTAGATCTCAATTCCAACATTAAGCAAATATTTATTGAATGTCTTCTGTTTGCAAGACAATGTGAACTTAGTAGGAAGATAGTAATGACTAAAACAATCCTTGTTCTACACAGCTTCCAGCTGGGTAATAGGAGGAAAAAATAAGTTCATTTAGAAGCTATTGTAAAAGGCTGAATTTGTTGTCTTCTCACCCTTGTTTTTTCCCCACACTTCCCTTTAAGGACAATATAGTTGTCCTCCCTATTGTTTGGTTTGGTGACTTGAGTCTGGACAAACTTTATTTTGGGGACTACGATTCTAGGGTTCTGGAAATTGGAACAGAAGTTTTAAATGACAGCATGTTGGTACTCATTTGGAGACCTCTCCCCTAAGTACTTCATGCTTTTGCTGGAGGGAGGGTAGAATTCAGATGTGAACTTACTGCCCTGTGTCTCTACACTGAATAGCTTTCATGCTGAGAAATGCCATTAGCACAGCCAGAGAACTGAGCATATTTATAAAGTGTGATCAGTGTAATCCTCTGCACTTTAGCTTAAGGACAGACACATGGCTTATGGCATTTAACTCTTGCAGCTCCAGACCTTTGCATTGTCCTTAATCAGAAGCTGAAGTTCTGTATCCTCACTGAAACAAAATAGATCACTCTGGACAGAAAGGAAATGCAAAGGCTCCTTGCCATTTGCTCTTTTCCTGCCTCAGTCTTTCCTGCATGAAGCTACACATTACTATTCACCACTACTATGGATGTGATATATGTAGATTCTCTTGTTTCAGAACCCAGTGGCTATAGTGAAGCACCCTGAGCTGCTTCTCTTTCCCCAGAATTCTCTAGTTCTTCCAGTTGTTATCTGACTTACTGATTCACTGAGTGCCGACTCAAGCAGAAAAATCCCCTACCAACCCCTGTCTAGCCTAAAGAGGTTCGTTCCAGAGGTCCTGAAGGGCAGAGTAGGTCAAGTAGGATGTCAGTTGCTTTGCTATTAATTTTATCATAAACCTAAGTACTTGTGTGCCTGAACTAAGACTGGGTATCCTACAAGGCCCCTGACTTGCCCCCTTGGACCAGTCTAGGATCATCTAACGGTGGTTTAAATGCAGTTTAGAACATATAAATTAGCATTTTAAAATGGAATTTAGTAGGAAAAAAAATACAAGGGGGTTTTACAGTCAGAAAAGTTAGACAGATGCTACTAGGTTAGATATTATCTCCCCATTCTGAGGAGCAAGAATGCTGATCTGTATGTGGAAGGCTTTGAGAAGTTATATAATTACCAGGGGCGAAAAAAAGGAGAAAGAGGCCCGTTTTGATTAAATCCACATTTGACACACTTATTTGGTTATTCACTTCCCAACCATCTTGGTTTAGGGAAAATCATAATGTGCTGGATTGCCAGGGACTCAGCATGCTCTCAGTAGTTCTTTGCTGTAGGCTCTGAAAGGCTGCTATGAGGTTTAAAGCTGTCAGGAGTGGGAGTTCTGGAAGTTCTCTCAGGGACAATGGCCTCACGGTCAACCTGCACACCCATGAGCTTCTGTGAACACCTGAGCGGCGTCTGTAACTTAGCTTTTGAGAAGGCCTCTTAATTGCCTGCCCTGGGCAGGATGTGGCTGTTTGGCATTGTGGATATGAGGCAAACATGAGACAGAGCCATGGAGAATGGTTTCCATGGATGCTACCCAGACCCCAGCTCCTGGAGGCATACACAACCATTTGCATCTGTTTTTCTGCTTGGCTTGCTTCTTTAGACCCAAAGCTGGAGTCTGGGGATTCCCATCTGGGCTCTGTCATTAATGGGTTGTGTGACCTTGGGGCTGTTATTTAACCTTGAGGTCCTGTTTCCTCAGTTGTAAAATGAGGGGAGAAAACTGGGTGGTCCCAATGGGCCATTTGAATTTGGCAGTATAAAATTGTGTATCCACTCTCTCCACCTCTGGGCCCTTGTCTCCTAGATAGGAGGACTGGGAGCATCAGGCAACTCGGGGTGGTCTGTGGAATGGCCAGATGCAGTGTTGCTGAAGCTGAAGATCCAGTTCCTGTCAGCACTTGCACCTTGCTTCATTCTGCAGCTAGAGTCTGCCATTGTGAAGCGTCTGCAAGAAGCATGCACAAACAAAATCAAAGTTCCAGATGGGAAGCTGGCCCCAGGGAAGCCAGAGCCTTAAGCAGAACTTAAAAAATGAAGTATTAAGAAGAAAAGTAAAAGAGCAAGGTCTGGTTTGAATCTTGGTATGAGCTACTAATCTTACTTGATCTCAGGTTCTTAATCCTTAACTCTTAGCTCTCTGGGTCATCCTGAGAATTAAATGAGAGGGAAGGCTGTGGAGTCAGGCAACCCAGGTTCATGATCATACTCTGCAACTCACTCACTGCAACTCTGCGTGAGTTCGTTACTCATCTTGGGCCTGTAATGCTCTGTAAAGGTTTTGCGAGGATGAGTGGGATAATGCAGTGTCTAACTCCTTATGAACAGCCTACAAACATTAGGGAGCACTATCAGTATCATTGTAGTGGTCCATTTGATTCTGTTGCTATAGTTGGTTGTAGTGACCTCTTAGTAGATATTGGTTCTCTCCAAATTTCTTTATTCTGTTCTATACTTTTTAGGACCCATGGAATATTGGACACCATTGTCCAGTTTCTTGCTGGTTACAGAAGAGTTGGACAGATGCAAAAGGTGATCTTGACATAACCCTGGTCCCCTAAAAAAACAAAAAAAACAAAATCATAACCTGATTCCTTGAGTCATTGGTAAATTTCCTTTATAAATTAGTCCATTGCTTGACCCATCCGTGGTCCTCATTAATTGATATTTGATAGCCTCTGTGTTTTACAGTAGGTAAATAAGGAATAAGGAGTTGAGGTTAAGGAACTTCCTGCATGTGCATCTAAGACCAAGTTGCTGAGGACCAAGACTCCTGGTAGGGACAGAGGGACCTTCAAGTCCTGGGTAGAGGGGAGGAGAGATGGATGCCTGCATCCTCTTCTGCCCCAGTGAGCAGGTACCCCGCCCCTGTCTCTCAGCAAAGACCTGCCAAGTGACTATTGACACATTATGCAGAAATAAAAGCGGTGGGCGAGTAGCTGCTGTTTCTAATGGCAGCGTGGGTAGTGGGGGTGGACCAGTCTCAGCAGAGTGACAGCTGTGGTACCCAACATTGTCAGTGCAGATGCTGAAGGCCTGTGTTCCCCAGGCCTGCCCACATTTGTGCATCCTGTCATTTCAGGGTGACAAGCCCAAACACAAGGAGCCTCCCTTTCTTATGCTAATACACCACAATGACAGCTTCTTCAGCCCACCAGGTATGACAGCCACCACAGGCAGCCCTCCACCCCCACCTCTAGGCTTCCCACTCCAAGTCCTGGGCCTTGTTCAGGACAGAGCCATCAGGAGGACAGACAGGAAGGTCTCAGGCCCACAAAGAGTGGACCCTGTGTAGCTTAGATTTTGTTTTTTTGAGACAGGGTCTCACATGTAGTTCAGGTTGGTCTTGAACTTGCTTAGGTAGCCCAGGCTGGCCTCAAACTCCTCCTTCTTCAGCCTCGAGTGTCAGAATCACAAGCATGTTCCATCATGCCCAGCCTAGCTTAGATTTTGACTGGTTTGTGCACATGACATTTCCTGCCACTGTCTTCTCTGTTTTCATCTCCTTCCACTCTCCCCCACAACCATCTTCTATACGTTCTAAAACACACTACAGCCTACAATCCTTCTGCTGAACTTTTCCTTTTGCTGTTTCCTCTGCCTGGAGACATTTGGTGCTTGGTCTTTCCTTTCTTGATTCATTGTTGTCCTTCAGGTCTCTGCTAATGTCTCTTCCTTCCCAGACTCCCTGATTCTGTTTCTAATAGACCTGTGCTCACTTTCCCTCTATTTATTTCTTAGTCAAGGTTGATTTCAGTTGCCATTGATCTTGTCTGCTAATGTATTCACCTGCTTATTTATCTCTTCTAAAATATTAAGTGCGCAAGAGTCAGGAGACTTGTTCCTAACACTTTCCCCAGAGCTCCAGCGCTTGAGACCATGTAGCTCCTCAACTAAGAATGAAGATACCCATGCATGAAATGCTTCCATCAGGAAATGTGGCTTCCCAAACAGTGAGTCTCAGATAGGGAGACACAATTTGGAGGGCACATACCCACTTAGAAAGGCTGCCCCACTGATTGCCCTGCTCTCCTGTAGGAGGAGGCCAGCTCTGCTGTTGGTGGCAGTGGTTAAGCAGCCCTCTGTATCTTTGTTTCCCTTAATCTTATCCTGCAGCCCTGTTGTCTGCTAATCCTGATTAGAGAGAACAGCATGGACGCTACAGTTTACTCTGATTTGTAAGATGTTTCTTCTGAAATGGTCTTTCCAAAAACTAACTCAGAGCTCATGAGCAACTCTTCACTTTTTCAAATCTTGTATTAAATTTTTACATTCTGAAAATAATGTTCCCCCAGAAAGTCTGTTTGTTGTTTCAGTTGCATCTCTTTGAGAGGGAATATTACTTTCCTATCAAACTGTTTTCTTTTTTATCTTTTCCCTTGCTTATTTCAATACTTTTGACTCAACAGGAGTCACCTGTTCTAATTTTTCGGTTCAGTCTCCTCTGTCAAGTTACTGACTCTATTTATTTATTTATTTATTTAAAAGAATACAACCAAACAAAATAAAACAGAGTAGAGTCAATTACTACAAAACAATGAACATGGTACATGACTTCTAAACAGGGTAAAAAGCAATCAGTAATGGCTACCATAATGCCTCTTGTTATCTGCAATATATATTTATCAGGGATAAATAAAATCAAACAAAATAGAATAAAAGAAAATCAGTAAACAAAACAAACAAAACAAAACAAAACAAACAAAGCAGAACAATGTAAGCAATACAGAGCTTCAAGATACTAGTAAAACAGCAGTGGCTACCATAATGCTTCTTGTTATCTTCAGAATAGTTGCCTACACCTTAAGACATATTACAATCAAACAACACAGAATAGAGTAAAATCAATCAAAACAAAACAATGAAAGCAATACAGGGTTTCTAAATAAGTTAATTGGACAACCTCGATGGCTGCAATTGTATGTTTTGTTGTCTTTAAAATAGCTGTCCATGCAATGAAGTATAATAAAATCAGACAAAACAGAATAAAGCAAAACTAAGCAGAACAATGAAGACAATATGAGTTTCAAAACGTGATAATAGATTAACAGTGGTCACTTCCTTCCCTTTTTAGATAATTCCTCCCCTTTGACTTTCCCAATATGATTGTGCATTTTCGATCCCACTAACTCCTTTAGTTTGTTATACTAGGGAAACAACACAAAATTCACCCATGTGACTCTGAACCATTTCATCCATAAGCATGATCTCAAGTTGCCTCTACGCACCTACAACAGCCTTGAGGTTATCTTCCTTTATAGCTGAGTAGGTTTCTACCACATAAAATACCATGTCTTTCTTATTCATTCTGCAGTTGATGGGCAGGCTACCCTTACTTTTTTTCTGGCTGCCTGTCACATAGGGCATTGTTCTCTCTCCTTTGACTTTCAGTCTATGGATTTTCTTTCTAGTTAAATGTATTTGTTGTATAGAGCATTTTGATGGATCCTGTTGCCTGATCCACTCTGCCTGTGTTTTTTTCTATTGGTGCCTTGAGGCCCTCTTGCACTGCATTGCCTTTGCCATGCTATTTTCCTAACATTGGCTCCCAATTTTTCCTCTCCATTCAGTTGACTGGTCCCACTTGATGGTCCCCCTCTGTCATTGTTACTCAGACCACGGTCTTTTTTATCTCTCTCTAGAATGTCCTTTACTATTCTTTGTAGGGTTGGTTTGGTGGTCATGAATTCCTTGAGTTGTTCTTTGTCATGAAAATATCTTGTTTCTCTACTAATTTTGAAAGAAAGCTTTTCAGGGTACATCAGTCTGCGCTGGAAGTCGTTTTCTTTTAGGACTTGCAATACTTCACTCCAGCCTCTTCTTGACTTGATGGTTTGTGTGGAGAAGTCTGCCGTGATTCTGATGGATTTTCCTTTATCTGTTTCTTTTCTCTAACAGCTTTTAATATTGTGTTCTTGAGTTGAATTTCTGGGATCTTGATTATTATATGTCTGGGTGTAGATTTACTTTGGTTATGGCTAGCTGGAGTTCTATATGCCTCACTTATTTGAATGTCA
>RJWT010027710.1:0-15426 GCA_004365215.1 Cuniculus paca
GATGTATGTGCACCCATGTTTATAGCAGCACAATTTGTAATATCCAAATCTTGGAAACAACCCAAATGCCCATCAATCGAGGAATGGTTAAAGAAGATGTGGTACTTTTATACAATGGAGTATTACTCAGCTATAAAAAATGATCACCTTGAGGCTTTTATAGGTAAATGGATGAGACTTGAGACCATACTCATAAGTGAAATAAACCAAACACACATGTGTAAACAAAACATTGCCTCCCTAGTGTAAGAAACTGAAAGACTCAATAAGATACAAAATTCCTGATAAATATGGAGAAATGGTTCTGAAATCCAGTGGTGCTTTTATTCTTTGATTTGATTGGTTTAATTCCCTTTCCTACTATTTGAAAGCAATGAGCAAGAAGATAGGAACAGCTCTTTGGAAAATTAGACACTACAGTAGCCATTGCTCATTTCTTGTTAACTGACTTGAAGACCTGTAATGCTATTCTCTTTTATCTGGTTTTATACTACTTTGTTTTCTTTGAGTTTATTGTCTGTAAATGTATGAACAACCATTTTGAAGAAAGCAAGAGACACTAGGGTAACCATTGTTAATCTCCTGTTGTTGTGTCTTGAAAACCTGTATAGCTTGCAGTGTTCTGTTTTGAAATGGTATATTATGTTTGACTCTATTCTGTTTTCTTTCATTTTTTTTGTTCTGTTTTGTTTTGTTTTGTCCTATTCTCTTTAAAATAAAATAAAAAAAATGTATCACATCTCATTTGAAATTAAAATTTGATGTTATATATATCAATTTTCTCCAAATGCATTTTGCAGGCTTGAATTTCCCCAAGTTTTCTTCATATTGTATTTTTAAAATTTGTTTTAAATTTAAATAAAATACTAGAACCTTCATGGGTATTATTTATATTACAATAGTATAAAAATCACTTGTACTTAGTTCAGTGACTCTTTCTGCAACCAATAGAATGACATGTCTGAAATGTATACTATAATTATGGGGAACTTCTTAAATATCTGCTTTTATTGTTTGTATCAATACTGTCCACAAAGGCCTAGTTCACTCATAGCCCTGAATTTTGGAAGAGGATTGAACTGTCAGGCGCTATATCTGACTTGCTTTTAGAAGTCGGGGCTGGTGGTGTGAGCTGGAATGGCGTATCTCCCTTCCTGGCTCCTTACTTCATTCTCTGTTTCCTGGAAAACATGATGTGAGCCTCAGTCAGACCCTCACTGGATGCCTTCCTGCCTTGGAGACCATAGGCCATGCAATGACTGAGACTTCTAGAAACAGGAAGTAAAATAAGCCTCTCATCTTTTAAGTTTCAAGTGTCAGGTATTTTGTTCCAGTTTTAAAAAAAAAGTAAATAAGACACTGGCTTAGAAAAATCTTATGTAAAAGGTGGAAATGAGAGAAAATCTGTTAACATAATTCATAATGGTAAAACTCATTATAAAAAAAGTATAATTTCCTAAATTAAATTAATTTTACATGGCTGTATTTGATCTTAGGATTATGAAATTTTATCATTATTATTGAAAATTTAAAATGGACCAATTCCACAACTGGTGTTTATTTCTGTTTATCATGCATCTCCTCCAATAACTGTAAGTACCACTGAAATTGACATCATGTTTGTCCTTTTAACTGTTTATTCCCAGTCCCTAAAAGCCAGAATGTAGGAAATATTTCAAAAATAATATTTCACAGAGTAAATTAGCAGATGAATGAATAAACTATATATGAGTTGGTAAATCAACAGAAATAAAACTCATGACAAATTCTGCAGGTTGTGTGATTTTTTAATAATGGTTTCACATTGAAGTTACAGATTTTTTTCAAACAGAAACATTTTTCAGAGCAAAAGACTGACTATTCATAATACTAGGAAGAGTTTCAGTAGAGTATAGCCTTGGCCAAATTAAATCAGGAGTGGAAAGTAGAAACAGTTTAGAATACCAAAATCAGATGATACTTATAAAATACAATAGTTTTTAAAAAGCATAGAAAACATTATGTTAAATTTGCATATATTTTTGCATTGTAAATTACATATTATTACTATAATTATGCTTTCTTTCAGCTTATTTTATCAAAAACATGGTATTCAACATTTTAAAACATTGGTGTTATGGTTAACCTGGTCAACTCTATTAGTTTAAGAGCCACTTAAAAGATCAGTTAAACAAATATCTAGGTGTGTCTCAGTTGGAAATACAGGCATAAATCTTGGTGACTGTATTTGGTCCCTGGTCCCTTTCCTTGCTGATGTTTGGTGGTATTTGCTCTCTGCTTCCCAGATGCAATGAGTTGAGAAACTTTCCTTGGCCACACCCTTCTACCAAGAGATTTCTGTGTTGGATTCAGCTGACCATGAACAAAACTTATGAAACTGGAAGGTAAAATAAATCTCCTCTATTTAAATTGTGGTCGTCAGGTATTTTGTCCCAGAAGGAGAAAGCCTAGCGATCTATTTTGAAAAATTTATATTGAAGGAATAGAACTATTGTTACGAATACTTCTGTGGTTCAGCAGCCTTTGGAACTGGTTAGATGTAAGAGTATAGAAGATTTACAGCTGTGGTCTAGAGAAGCTCTAGAGTTATATAAGCTTGAAAGACTAGACTACTAATAAAAATGAGGACAGTAAAAGTCAGGCTTGTGAGTTTCAGGTGAGAACAAAGTTTTTATTGGGAAGTGGACTAAAAGACATGCATGTTTGTGTCTGTTAGAGAACTCTGTTATGTTTTTTCATGACCTAAAATTTTGTGTGAGACTGAGTTTAAGCAAGACAGACTAACTGATCTGATTGAGGAAATTTCAAGGCAATCTAACAATCAAGGTATGGAATGGGTATTGATAGCTACTTTTACCCAGATTCATAGTGAGAATCAGGTGCAAAGTCAGAGCAGAAAGATTTTTAAAAGTTTACATTTAGTTCACCTGTGAAGTTGGGTCAAAGGAGATTTGGTTGCTGAAGAGATTAGTGGCAATAAAAAGACATCAAGTGTTTTGAACTGGGACAAAAAGATGTTTTGAGGGATCTAAGGAATCAATAAGACCCCACCCATTGCAGTTTTAAGGAAACAAAAGTAAAAACTTTGATAAGGGACCCTCTGGGAAGGCTCAAGAAAGATTTCATGGACAATTGCTTGGCCTGGGTTCACTTCATTTGGCTCAACCATTCACATATTGTTACTGTGTCATTGGTGGTCTAGGGGTGCTGTTATGGTTTGTATCTAGATGTCCTCTTGAAGTCTCATACACTCATAGGTGGGGCTTTTCAGAGGTGGCTGGATAGAAGGTGCGTGAATATGGATTAATGGCGTCTGATACCTAAATAAGTCCACTGATTGTTTTAACATAATTCTTTGTGTGGATAATGGAAAGGCTTACTTTGGATGTGGGTGGAACCAACAAACAAACTTGTTGCCCGAATAGAATAGAAGCAAAAGAGAGGCTCAGTACTATTGCTTCATTGCTTTCTGCATGTCCTGCCATGGATTTTCGCCTCTGCCAGACCCTACTACCATTTTGCCTTGAAGCCAGCTGACTATGAAGTGAAACTTCTATAGACTATGAACTAAAATGAACCTTTTCTCTTTTAAGTCTGGGTGCTGGGTTATTTTTCTCAGCGGTGAGAAAAGTAACTAAGACAGGGTCTACTACTGCTCTTACTGACAGCCAATCTCAGTGTCATCCACATACAGTTGATTTTACCAGTACCTAGAGGGAAAGGATTGTGAGATCATAAAGTCTTCCCTGTAGATTTCAGAGGAAAGCCTGGGAAGACGTGGCCCATGAAGCTGCAAGAATGTGTTCAATGGCTCTCTTTAGATCCCAAGAAGTTGACTATTTTAGGAGCACAGAGCATCAGCCTGGGATAGCCAGAGGCACTGAGAAACACCAACCCATGAGAAATGTGTCCTGAGCTGTACTCAGCAAGGTCACTTCTGTTAGGGTTGGTTATAGAACTCATATACAATCACCATGTGCCTGAGATGATTTGTCCTGCTCAGTTTCACATTTCCTCTGCTTTAGTTCTTTTCTATTCTTCATCTGTGGCATTGTATCTTGGATGCACAGACTTTGCTTTTTATTAATTGAGAGTCACAAATACAAGTTGCCTTGAGTCTCAGAAGAGACTTTGGAATTGAGCTTTTGAGAAATGCTGCAACTGTTGAAATCTGGAGTAATCAGAGAGTGTTTTGTTTGCAAGCAGGATAGTTCTATCATGTTATATGGAATTATTGAACTGGTCATTTATTTGGAGATTAAGTATGGTTGAAGCCATGTGTGTGGCTTTCATATGGACAAGGGATGGAATATGATGATCAATGTTGCCATCAACTTGATTGGCTCGTGAGACACCCAGCGAATTGGTAAATTTAAATTCTCGTTGTGTCTGGATTGGTTATAGAGTCATGATATTGGGACTGTATCTGGTCCCTGACCCTATTCCTAACTAGTGCTTTACTCCAACTGTATGCTTCCCAGAAGTTGCTATTTAAGAAGCTTTCCTCTGCCTTGCCTTTTTGCTTTGAGTCAGCCTGCCCTGTACAGATACTACTGAAATTCTGAGGTAAAAGAAGCCTCTCTTCTTTTAAATTGTGGTCAGCAGGTATTTTGTCACACTTAGTAAACATCTTTCTTTTTTTTTTTTCTCTTGTGTGTTTTTTGTGGTGGTACGGGGAAAAAAACCGAGAGTCTCAAATATATTGGATACAGGACAGACGCACTGTAATTGAACTATACCACCAACCTAAATAGATTCTTTTCTAAAATGTTAATTTGATATATTTTTTTCTCTAGTAACTTTTCCAAATAAATTTATCAATTTATCATTATAATCTTACAAATAGTCAATAAATGAAAATTGTATGATTAAGTTAATATGTAAGCTTGGGACTTCTGAAACTAAATTGAATATCAGGAATTAAATTGCTAATATTTGCCTGCAGGTCAGATCCAGGGTAAAAATATGAAAAACAGTGAAAAATAATAGAATATGTGAAACCATGTGAAGTGAGATGTGATTCTGTTGGTCACTATTTCTCAGTGAACTGAATGTCAGCATAGTGGTCAATATATTGTGCATCTGAACTCCAAGGCTTTTCCAGGAGGGTTCAGGAGGAAATAGATCCAGCAATACATTGTATATGTGAGAGGGATAAGATAGGAAATTAATCATCCCAGCACTCTCCTGCCTTCTATTACCCATTGTCCTGGTTTAACTCAAAGCATAAAACTATCTCTGCTTTTCTGACTCACAGCATCTAATCTCTTTTTGGCCATTTACAAAAGCAAATCTCATATCCACAGTATGGAGTTCCAGTATAATGAACATAAGAAGGTTATTTAATTATTAGACAAGGTGTTGACCAAGAGAATAGAAGATAGTCATAATATTTGGAGATGTATTCAAATTTGGAATCAAAGCAATCCACCCTTTTGGCCATACAGAAATATTCAAGTTTCTAATAAAGATCAGCCTATAAAATATATGACTTCTGCAGCTGTATCATGTCTTAGTTTAAGGAACTCCTATACAGGTTTTAAAGCTATGATCTTGCTGACTTGTTTCTCAGACACAGGACACTCCTCTGGTGAAGAGGTAAGATGTCCTACTCAATATTAAGTAGAAGTTGGTCACCCCTTTTCAATATGATTCCTGTCAGATAAACACATAACTTTCATGCTATCACAAATATCTCTGATTGATTTGAATCTGATGAATCATCTGCCTAATAATTTACTGTTTGTTTTCCCAAATAATGGGTACAGGTTCAAAAACAGACCAAAACAATAGCCAGAAGTGCAAGAAGTGGTGCTCTCTTCAGTGGAGACACAGCTTCATGGAAAGTATCTGTCAGTGCAAGGTATATTTATTGTAAACTGCACTCATATTGTACTACACCTTGGTATCCAAAGTCCAGAAATATTAATTTAGTAGTGATATAAGAAAGGAAACTACTCCCTTAATTTTCAAGATTTTAAAGTAATCAGTTTTCTTCAGAATATATTTATGCCTTATTCATTGTTTGATGGAAGTGGAATTTTCAGAGACTTCCCCTTGGTCATGTTTGCTGTAATGAAATAATGTGAAACTGATCCAACTGTCAATATGTACATAATTTCTAATATATATATATAGGAACTAATAAATAATACAAATCTATTATGTCTAAATTAGGATGGACATGTGTCAGATCTCTAGGGAGAGTCTGACAATCAGGAACTCCCACTCCATGCAATGGATACAAAGTCTCTTTGTGTGTTGGGATCTGAAATATTAGTTCAGGTCCCATTCCTGAAAATCTCAGAGAATGTTGATATATGCCCTTTCCCCTGAGAAATTATCTCACAACCATTATTATAGGGGTAATACCTCATAAACACGTCCTAACTATTCTTGTGGTTGAGTTTCAGTGTCCTTTTTTTTTTTTTTAATCTAGGAGCCTTAGATTTCTAGAAATCACTAAATTCTGACTTACCAAAATGACTTTCTTCTAAGAGTGGTAAGGAGTTTGACTTTCCATTTTAAAGTCTAACCTCATAGATATACCTTTTTTTTTTTAATGAGCAGGATATATTTATTGAGAGAAAGAAAGCTTTTGTCTGAGAGAGACACAGAAAAGGTCCCGAGTGGGTTGCCACCACGGATTTACTTTTAAACTGTCTTTTTCTCTTGGTTTTATATTATTAATTAGACTGCAAAACCTCTTTGGTCACTGCCTTATGAACCCATAAAACTATTGCTCTCAACCCTTCACGGGATCCAAACTTTGCGGGGCCATCACTGAGTTTAAACTGGCAATGCTTATTACACACAACCTATTGAAAGCGTGGGGTTAAATAGCTTGCTTTTCAAAATAATCCTTTCTTCTAGTATATCCTTTATTCCTGAGCTCCACATCTGGTCTCTTGCTATTTCCTCTACTTCTTCATAATGTGTAAATATCAGGCAGCTTAGAGCTCAGTTTTACAAATTTTTATCAGCTTTGCTGACATTGCTAGGGGTCTCAGACAGTCTCAATGATAGCAAAACTGAAATTTTCATAGAGATAAATAAGGATGATTGATCAAATTCATTTGTCATCTATCTACTTTTATATCTGTGCATCTATCTCACATGGGAAAGCACTCTTCTCTTCTTTGTAATATCAAAGTTTTTTTTAATAGTAGTACTATCAAACTGCTAAGGCATTGAGCTTCAATAAAATGTTTGTATGAATTTCTGCCTAGTCAGAGTAAAGGTGACCCAGGAATTCATTTAATCATGTATTATAGGTGTACAGTTATGGTAGATATAATGAATTTAAATGCAAAGATACATAGAATTCTGGTTGTTTTAACAGTTTTGAGTACCTGTACTTGGTACATACACACAAAACTTGTCCAAAATGAAAATTTTAATGAAATACATTAACTTTCAGGTGCACCTAAATCTAAAATTGAAATGAGAACTCATTGGAAAAAGATCATTCTATTCTCTGATGAGTTGACTTGTTATTTTGATGCATGAATGAAATTAGTGAAAATCCTTGGTGTTTTTTCACTTTGTCTGAATAAGTTCTCATCTTTTCCTAGGAGCCATCTTTTGGATTGAAATGTAAAGTGTTTATATCCAAAGTGAAAGAAGCATTAGTGTGCCTCAGGGACAGTGCCCTCAAGGGTAAGCATTACATTTGCTGACGAGTCAAGTCCTGTGTCTTTTCCAAAATCCATCGTCTCAGCATGACAAGTTTCAGCATGAGTTCCTACTCCCCAGTCCCACTGTCAGAGCTGATTGTATTTCTTATCTTTTTCAGTTTGTCTTCAGTACACAGAAAGTGCCAAACCAGAAGGATCTTCCTGCCTCTATACTGATAGTATGGTTGTTTCAATTCTTAGTTTTCCTTGTTTTATCAACAAGGAAATTAATTTGTCATCTCACCGTGTCTTTCCCTAGATGTTGGGCATTTGGGAGAAATTTTAAGACATTTCACAATCTGATTTTTTCGTTCAGTACTCTTTCAAGGTGGTGGGGGTTGTGATCTACTGGAAAAGTTAATTGTGTGTGTGTATGAATGTGTGTGTGTGTGTGTTTGTCATCTCTGAAATTTGTTATACAGGTTTTTTTATTTTTATCTTTTCAAGTTTGCTGTGCTTGTTTTATTGATCCTTTAACTACTGTTTATCTATTAAAGAATAATTGTGTCATAACAATTTTACTATAGTCTTCCCTAGCAGCATATCACTCATCTATCTAGAAACCTATTGTGATGGAGCAGATATTAGATGGATGGGAGGGGAGTTGAATAGAATCTGAAGTCCTTCGGTGTGGATGGAGGAAGTAGCCATCATGTGCAAGGAAGAGGCAGAAAATGTGGAGGATTTTTGCTGAGAGGATAAATTCATTCGAGTTCAGCGATGGCTGTATAGTACAACAGGAAGGTTGACATCACTTTTGACATGTATGCACAAAATTTTCTCAAATTTACAAAATATTTATATTAATGCTGAATCAATTGAACTTGAAAGCATTTTTAAAACAATGTCTTAAGTGCTCTTACAGAACTAATAACAATCTGGATGCATAATAAATGTTGAGTAAACAAAACTTCTAAATTACGGAAGTGGAAAATGAAGTTAGATTAAAGACAAATAAATGTGTGTTCATATTTATCTTTGCATGACCTTGTAAAAAGTAAAATGATAAATAAGTGTTATGTTCCAAAATAGTCAAAGAATTATTCCCACATAATTGTTAGATAACTCTAATAATTTGTAGAAAGTATACGTAAGTCCCTGTAATTTTGAGATGTCAAAAACCTCAGTACCTATGAAATTCTTTATATAAGTTTAGATTTTTCTTGTCTTCTATATGCATTTGTATTTTGTAATGTTATTTGCCCAGAACTCGGGTATCCAGATTAAATTATGTACAGATGGCAGAATTTGAAAATGGATCTCAACATTTCATTCATCATTAACTAAAAAGACTACTACTTTGATGAGATACACAGCTCTGCAAAACTGTCTGATAAAGGCAAGATTTTCAAGAAGTAAAGTTTGAATCTATTCATTAGAGAATTTTGGTGTTTCCTGGATTATCATTGCATACATTAATTTGGGAGTAAGAATATTTTTGAAATTTCAATAATCATATATGCATGTCACCTGAGATTTAATGAATTTTCAGCAATTATATTTGACATTCATTCATTCTTTTACAATGGACAGTATTTTAAAGATCACATTTATAATCATTTTAATTGTGTAATTCGTAATACGAAATTTAGGAAATGGTTCATAGTGCAGGTGAACGGCACTGACTGAGTGAAGAGAAAAAAGATTTCATTTGATCAAATCATTACTTTGGCAATTTTCAGAATAAGTGTGTTCCCGGCCAGCTTTCATAAGTACATTTATATCTGCTCTGTATTGTTGTGAGGAAAAAGGTGTTGAAAATGTTTATTATTATGTGCACAGTGACCAATCATTTTAGTGTCTGGGTTGCTACAAATCTCAGTCTCTTATTTTCTGAAGATAACCAATGTTTCTAATTCTGTTTTTTGTTTTGGTAAGTTAAAAAGGTGGTTTTAGTGACATTTTTGTTGTTTATAGCACTTTTTTCTTTATTATAGTAATGAATACATATATTGATGCTTGGGTTGATGGCTCTAAAAGAAACACATAGCAAAATTTTACTGTAAGGAATTTTGCACAACCTTCTATGTCCCTAACAACTTTCCTCCTGCTCATATTCTCCCTATGAATACATCTGAGAAGATGCAGATGAACTTCCAAGAATTCAGAAATATCAGTACCATGGTCCATGTAAAAACATTGCGAACTGTGATCTTGTTTATACTATGTGTGTTTTTATCTCTTACTTCTTGTACAAGTTTGAAACTCGGAATTGTTGATCAACTTGTGTCTTATTTTGTTTTGTCAGGCTGTTAGAAGTACTTTTCCTACAAGCCACTCATGTGCCTTGATTCTCATAAACAGTAAACAGAGACAAGCTTCTCTTTCAGTGTTGAACTGGGCAGGGGTGCAGGTATTGAACCATCTGATCCACAGACCATTTTGAAGCCATTTTCATATTCTAGAAAAAGTCGCTTCATTTGAAATTCTTGTCCATGAATTTTTACTATTCTGTATTAATTCATTCTGTATTCTTCATTCTGTATTAATTTTTAGATTTTAAAATTTATATTTGCAATGAGCACTATCGAAACTTGTAACTTACACAATTATACACAAGTTCAAACATCAATATACTTGTACTAAAAAAAATACTGTATTCAATAACTTAAAGATAAAAACTGCTCTCAGTAATAAAATGTAATTTTGTGTGAATCATTAACTCCTTATGGGTTTTGAAATGACTATCCTATAATACAAAGGTTAAATACATATGTACATAGTGAGTCAAAGTAAAACTAAAACTACATAATTGTGCACACAAAAATCATTTCATAATCTACAATATTGGCCAAAAATATTGGATAAGAAATGAAAAATAACAGAAAGATTTGTAAATGTATGAAAACCAAATGCCCGTATTCAATCACTTGAAATGTAAGACATGATTAAGGAAAAAAATTAGAAATTCCTAAGAATAATGGGAAATTTTCTAAGTTATCGTATGTATGAATTTAATTTCATGATCAATAATTCCTGGAGCACACTTATTATCATGAGAAATATGTACTTTACATTGGAAAAATACTTTGTCTTTTTCTATAGTTTTTTAGGTCTATACCACATACATTTTAATTATAATGTCAAAGGTCCTCAATTATGGGTTGTGATAGTGTTTTAAGTTTTGAAATATATATATATATATATATATAAAATATCAAGTTTTTAAAAATGGAGAAAACAGTGAGTCTGAGACAGGAACAAAAAGAATTTAACTCTCTCTTTTCCTATGAGAGCCAGAGGGGGATATAGTTTGGCTGACAGTTGTTACAATGTTTAATATTAAAAGAAGAAATTAAAGATGTAGAAAACTAAAAAACGATGTCACAGTAAAAGCAGTGATCTTTCACTAAATATTAATAAACAAATACAGGTATTACAAACACAAATTTAATTCATAGGAAAACAAAAATAAAAGTACATAAGCGTAGTACATCACACAAAAGCATAAAATTTAGGTAATTAGGTGATTTTTAAGTGCTTGGATTGATAGTTTGGTCAGGTTCCTCATGCTGAACTCGAGATTTGTGGTGAACCAGTGGACCCAGCTTGACACACGAGCCCCTCAAACAGTTTTATGTAGAATCCCTCTAAAAAGATACTAGGCTGTCAAGGTCAGTTTTTGTTAAGGTGAACCAAAAGTCTTATTTTACAAGGGGTTTGAAAAAGTTTGAGGTTTTAAAGCAAAGTTATATTTAAACATCATATGTAACTAATAAATAAAAATGTTTTACAGACTTGTCCTAAAAGGGTGCATTCCTTAAAAAAATAAAAAACTGGGACATTCTAGATTGTTTCCTATCCTGGGTGTTAAGGATTTTTAAAAATTATCACAATACTTTTTTTTTTTTCTGGCACCGGGGATCGAACTCACGACCTTGCGCTTGCCAGACAGTCGCTTAGGCCGCTGAGCTAGATCCCTGGCCCTTACAATACTTTTTTCCAGATGAAAATCAGGAGAATTTTAGTTAGGTTCCAGTCATTTGCCTTCTCAGATATTGATTACAGTTCCTATAGACATGCATTTATCAGAGATAAATGTAGCCAAATACACACTGTCATATTTATTTGTGAAAACCTGATTTGATATTGCATCAGTTGCTCTGAAAATAGAATCTTTTTTGAGTTTCAGAAAAAAAAAAAAAAGATACGGGGCTGTGAGCATTTACATGATGGATAACTGCAGGCAGATGCAGACCTTAGATTTTAAGATGGTCCCTAAGCCTCAGTTCTGTGACCATGACTTTCATGGTTCTCTTCTATGAAGTCTTGTTTTAACCTTAAATTAGAGAGAGAGACACAGAGAGACAGAAAGAGATGGAGAGGAACACATGGAACATTACACTTTATGGTGAAATGTGGAATCTTTTACACTCACATCATGAATAAGCAAAGCTTTGTGTAGTGTTATTAGCCAAAGTAATGAGAAAGATTTTTTAAAACTTACGAAAATTTCAAAGGAAATTAAGAAACAGATTTTATTTGTCTTGTATACAGTGTTTGCACCTAATCTAATAGACTAAGAAATAAGTAAGGAGCATATCAAGTAGAATCAGTAAAATTAGCATCATTGACAAATGTAATATTAAAGTTTATTCACCAACAGTCACCTTATATTTTTGAAACTATACTTTTTAACAGTACGGACAAAAAATGAGGGGATTTCTTTTTAATTCCCCTTCTCTTGCTTCAACACTTCTTTCCCTACCCATTTACAAGAGTTTTATTTTCATTTTTTCCTTTTATTCTCTTTTTTCTTTTTCCTTTCCTTGAGGTACACATTCCCTATGATGAATGTGATAAATACCAGATACTAAAATTAATAAAAAATAGGGTTGATGGAGAAAAAATTAAGGAGATTTGAAAAATGTCATGCACATTATATTTTATTTAGACAGTAAATTGTAATGAAGGACAAAATTAAGATCTGAATAAATGTAATTTGTGACTCTTCAACACGTAATTTCAACTTCCTAAGGTGTCTATCATGTCCAATTCTGAAGAAAAACCCAAAGACTTTAAAAACTACATGTAAGTTTCCTGAATATTTTCATTCAGAAATGAACTGTTAAATGTTGAAGAGTGGGGAGAGTTTTTAAATTAAATTTATTTGTACAATTTGGTTATACACAATGATCACACTCATCATAGTTAATTTGTACCTGTACATGATATACCTTTATTTGTCTATTTTTTTCCTCCTGAAATGTGTAGGTGATTTATTGGTGAGTATAAGTATGTAATCAGTAGTTACAAATTGTAGGAATAAATAGACTTCTAGGGAATTCCTAGAAGATGAGCTATGAAAGTTTTGAAAGGAAAAACCTAAAGATCAGTTTCTATCTACATCTATCTATGGATCTGTTTGCTTTGTTAAAATAAATCTTTTATAATTATCAGCCATTCTGGTCATGTCCAGAAGACCATGGTTCATCATCAATTTAGAATTTTTCTCCACGTTTCTTATATTACTTTTGAATTTTACTGACATTCAAATTTGATGGATCCAATTTAATTAGAAGTTAGAGAATGCAAAACCAATGCAAAATAATAAAAGAATATGCATTCATTTTCCTGTTCAAAACTGAGAAATCAGTTTTTAATCCAATACCTGTTGCGAAAGGTTGAAACCTTAGGAAGACTATGCAGTATATAAATAAAAATTATTTTAAGTTATTTTTGCTATAACAGTGTTTTCCACAAAAGGATCATTGAACTTATAATATTACATACAGTGGTGTTTTTCTATTTAGTTTTTCACAGAATATGAAAGACAGTAGGAGCTGTCCTATACAACAAGTAAGTAGTTGGTGGAACTTTGGCCAGCAAACAAAGATATCACAACCTGGGGTCTTGAGATATCATGCTTTATTTTATTCATAACTGATGTTTACTAGTGGGCTTCATTTACTAAGTAATATCGGACATTTTTTACAAAATATCCCCTCAGGTGATTGACTACTGTACTCTGGCCCTCACTGTGATCAGTCAGGTTTTATATACTGAACTTGTAAGGATTATTTTTCCATGAATGATTTTATTGCTTGCCCATGATAGCAAGTTTTCTTCAATTTAATTTTTCTTCATTTTAGAAAGGGTGAAAAAGAATACCATTGAATGGTATTATCAGGGACACAGGTCCTTGTGTTTTTAAAACTTACAATAACAAACATATAGAAGACAATGCAGGCAAATGATTATGTAGGAAACAAGACTGTCTTAATCATATTAGATACATTTTAATCCTTTTAAATATAATTATATTTTTAGATCTTATTATAATAATGTAATGTATTCCCTGTTTAAATATCTAAGGAAGATGCAGTTCCACAGCAAAGGACCAAAAGACATCAGCACCAAGATTCACATGTAGGATTTAAAACTTGTGTTTTCTTTACTCTAGGTCTCTTTTCTCTTGCAATGCCATATATTCTATTTGTGTAATCATAACATCCTGGAGTTCAAGCAGGCTACTGAATGAGTGTGTCATTGCTTAGGTAGTATATTCTCCTTTTTAGACATCAAACTACTTACTTGCCCAGATTTTGGAAAAGAAGTTGAAATAGGTCCTTCTATTGGTATGTGGAAAATGTAATTCTGGATGAAAAGCAAAACATTTCAAGCCCATAGATCAGTAATAAGACATGGTGTGACTTCTGACAGATATAGATACAGTTTTCACCATTTTATGCTTCGTAGCATGTATTTTTTTTATTTTGATGAGAAAATAACTAAACAAAATAAAACAGAATAGAGTCAATCACAACAAAACAATGAACATGGTACATGACTTCCAAACAGGGTAAAAGGGAATCAATAATGGCTGCCACAATGCCTCTTGTTATCTTCAAAATAACTGCCCATACCATCAGGCATGAATAAAATCAAACAACATAGAACAGACTAAAACCAGTAAAAAAAACCAAGCCAAGCCAAAACAAAACAAACAAAACAAAACAGTGAGAACAATACAGAACTTCAAGATAATAGTAAAACAGCAGTGGCTACCATAATGCTTCTTGTTATCTTCAGATTAGTTGCCTATACCTTCAGACATAATACAATCAAACAATACAGAATAGAGCAAAATCAATCAAAACAAAACAATGAAAGCAATACAGGGTTTTGAAACAAGATAATTAGAAATCCTCAATGGCTGCAATTATATATTTTGCTATCTTTGAAATAGGTGTCCAATATAGCATGTATTTTTAATAGTTTATATAATTAAATCATTTATTTTTTTATTTTAAAGAAAATAAAACCAGGTACAACAAAACAGAACAAAGCCAATCAAAACAAACCAATATAAGTGTCACAGAACTTCAAAACAATAGAAAATCAACAATAGTTACCATAATCCCTCTTGCTGTCTTCAAAATAACTGCAGATACCTTCAGACATAGTAAAAATCAAACAAAACAGAACAGAATAGACCCAATAAACACAAAACAATGAATGCAATAAAGGACTTCAAAACAAGATAATAGTAAATCCAAATGGCTATCATAATATATCTTGTTGTCTTTGCAATAGCCGCCCATGCCATCAGATACAATAAAGTGAAACAGAACAAAACCCAACCCAACAAAACAATGAAAATGATACAGGACTTCAAAACAAGACAGTAGGGAATCAACAATGGCCACTACCCTCAGAAGGACATTCCTCATAGATGCTATGCTGCATACTGCCATCCTCTGAATAGATGATCAGACCACACTGGTTTGAGACCTGCAAAGTCAGTGAA
>RJWT010027711.1:0-15419 GCA_004365215.1 Cuniculus paca
AAAATATATAAATCACATTTGCAGCGTTCATAATAAAACAGTAAAATCGAACCACATAAACTGTTAGGAAATTATACAAAATATTTAAAATCCATAGTAAGAGATACCAAAGAGTGTAATGATTATTGAATATATAAAAGCAGGATATTCAAATAAAAGAGGATATATATGGATGAGAAGGGAAACCAATGTCAATACGGAAGAGCTTAATGACTACCTCTATTCTGAAAAATAATTAAAAGAAAGTGATGTAAAAAGGAACACAGAACATGTGTGCAAAAATCAGTGTACTACTTATAAAATATTACCCGTATACCATATAAATACATAAAGAAATATGAATTGGAAAACATTAAATACAAAGTTACATAATTGGAAGTAATGTCATTGTGATGCAATCCAGTCAACAATTAAGAAATATTTCAATTAAGTGTCCTTTGGAAAAAACATGAATTTTTAATAATTTTAGACATACCTTAAGCATCTCCATTTCTAAATCTTCATCACTTTCAATTACATAAGATGAATTTTTTTCATTATCATTGGGAGATAAATGCTTTAAAAAAAGTATTTCAAAATTAATTTCCAGTAATTGATTATCCTCTTTTCTACAAAACAAAGTTATGCATGCTACCTATCTTAAGCCATCTCTCCTCTTCTCTAATAGACAGATGTACATATCATACTTATGTGTTTATATGATAGAAGTGGGAGGAAGAAGGAATGACAAGAAAAACCAAGAACCAAAGGGAAAGACAGTTAAACACTTACACAATTTAGATTAACAGACTTGAAATAAAATCCCCACTCCAGAGCAAAAAGTGAAAAGTTCAACTATGGATAAACAACGTCATGTTGAAAAAAATCTGCATGGGTGGTGGTACACACCTGTAATCCCAGCACTCTGGGAGGCTGAGGCAAGAAGACTGCAAGTTTGAGCCCACCTTGGGCAATTTAGGCACTTTGTAAAATCCTATCTCAAAATAAAATAAAAACTAAAAAGGGCTGGGGATGTAGCTCAGTGCCAAGACCCTGGATTCTACTCCCAGTGCCACACACACACAAAAAAGTCAAGAACCGTAAATGTTTTTAGAGCAACTGATTTAAAAAATAAAGTTAACATATTATGACTGTATACCTTTAAATAGATCAATATTTTACAAACGGCATCTACATAAATTTGAAAAAGTGTCAGATATGTTATTTACTTAGTCTGTTACATAACGTTGGATATGCATAATCTTAATAATTTGCCAAGCCTCAGGAAGTAAATGCCCAATAGCATACAAATCCATATAAATAAACTCACAAAAAAAATGAGAAAAGATGCCCGCAAAAATGCCTAACGCTTAAAATGAAGTAAGAAAAAGTATAGTCTTAATCTTCAAATTTTAGGTTAAAACAGTTTAAAATAAAGTTTTTACAAAGAGAAATTCTTTTGCTTTTTAGATAAGGTCTTTAGTGAATAAAAGAAAAATGCTAGAAATTATAATAAATGGCAATAACTGGTCTAGAAGTCATGAAATCATGATCACAATTCCATACCATATGAAATGCATAATTTTGAAAGTATATTGCTAACAAAAAATTTTGGAAAATTAAAGGGTAACACAGATGTTAGCAAAAGACAGTACTTAATGAAAGGGAACCTACTTTGCAAATTCTTTGAGAATACTTTGTGAAAAATTTTAAAACAAAATGCATTCAGACTAATGGAAAGGGTCACTAAAACAGAGAATTTCTCCATTAGAAATTTTCAGCCAGGCGTGGTGGCTCACGCCTGTAATCCCAGCACTCGGGAGGCTGAGACAGGCAGATTGTTGTGAGTTCGAGACCAGCCTGGGCTACAAAGTGAGCTCAAGGCCAGCCTGAACGGCATAGTGAGACCCTGTCTCAAAAACATGGGCCGGGGATCTAGCTCAGCGGCCTAAGCACCTGCCTGGTAAGCACAAGGTCGTGAGTTCAATCCTCGGTGCCACCAAAAAAAAAAAAAAAAAAAAGAAATTTTGTTTCCATTACAAAAATGAGAAAATAATTCTATTAAAATGGCTTTCAAAATCTAAACACCTATTTATTGGAAGAAAATGTAGAATTCTAGACAATATGAGCATCTTAACTAATTTCTACTAATGAAAAAACAAGTAAAATTTAGAAATTAAGAAAAAATTAAGTTATTTACTCTCCAGATGACTGCAAGAACTAGTGTTAAGCAAAAACATCTGGTATTTATTAAAAAAATAAAAACCTCTCATCCTAACAAGAATTTCTATATGAGAAAATAAAAGCCACCTCTAAAGAATCAAGTTTAAAAGACTGAATAGTAGCATATATGTAAAGAATTCAAAACAGCAGAGATATCTACTATGTAAAAAGCATAACAAATAATAAAATAGCAATTTTAATAAATGTCTATTCACACTATAAAATTTTACAATGCTGTATATTATATTAAGTAAGGAGTGGCCAACAATGGCTCATAAGCCAAACATGGTCCACTGATTATCTCTGTAGATAAGATTTTATTGAAACACAGAAGGCACATTCGTCTAAGGCTGCTTTCACACTACAAAGACAGAATGGACTGTGCACATCAGAAAGCATATGTCCCATAAGGCTTAAGTCATTTACCACATGCCTCTTTACAGAAGTCAGTCAGCCCCTACTATGAATGTAAAAAGTGTGTCTCCGCTTTGTTTAGTACCTCAGCAGATTGAAAAGAAACATCACTAAAATTTTTTTCTTGAGCCTGCTGTTCCAAAATTTGGAGTTCATATTCCGTAATATCTAATGACATGAGACAAGTTCTTTCCATATTTTCTTTCATTTTATTGTCTTTTATTCTATCTTCAAAGCCATCATCTTCTTGTTTCATTGCATTTCCAAGTACATCTTCTCTGTCGTGTTTAATTAAATTATCAAATGTTGTGTCACATGTTTCAGCTTTAACTGTGGTAAAAATCTTCTGTTCTCTACTTTGTTCCTGTTGCTCTCCATCACCAGTTGAATCCTCCAGTGATAGCAAGTGAAAATCATTGCTGGGCCTCAGTTCAGGCTCGGAGTTAGCAGAGGCAAGTATCATCTTCCTCAGTGAATATAGATTTTCTGAAATATTCTTCAATATTATAGGAACCCTATAAAATTTTTAAGATTAAACTTTAATTACATTAACTATAAGGACAAGTTTAAAAGCTTTTTAATAAAAAAAGGTTTCTAAAACCACTTAGAAGGCTTATTGGATTACGCCTGCCCTTCATTCCTAATGCCCCATGATAAGAGCTAATAGTTACTCTCTAGTACAGGTAGGAACTTCTGTATCAAAGCATTGATTTGCATGCTCACAAAGAATTAGTCATATTTGGTCCCATACTGTTCTTGCCAGCTATATTTTTTTGTAATTAATTTAATTAAATGTAAATCAATGATATGTAAAAAAAAATCATAAAATTCAGCACCGAACACATGGAAAGGTTTATTAGCACATTTCCTTTTTTAAAAAGTTATTTGAGGGCCAGGGAGATAGCTCAGCAGCACAGCACCTGCCCGGCAAGCACAAGGTCATGAGTTGAATCCCTGGTACCAAAAAAATAAATAAAATAAAATAAAATAAAATAAAATGTTATTTGATAAACTAGTCAAAATAAGTATAAAAGTATAGAGAACAAAATCAGAAAAATTTCTAGAACTGTCCATTCAGATTGCTTCAAATGTCATAATTTTTCATTTCATTTTAAAGAAACTGAGATTAGAAATTGTAAGCAACATGAGTAAATGTAAAGAAGAAACATTCTGCAGAACTTCAAACAGCACCCTACACTTAATGAAAAAGCACTGATGTAGACCAAAATGTTGGGAACAAACATAGATTAATATGTTCAGTTAAAAGAAAAAGTTTATAATCCAATATTTTACCTAACTTTTAATTACTGAAAAAGTCTCAAATGCAACAGTTTTTTGTTTTTTGCTTTCGGTACCAGGGATTGAACTCACAGCCTCGCGCTTGCTAGGCCAGCACTTACACCACTGAGCTAAATCCCTGGCCCTCGAATGCAACAGTTATTACACTGTAGTTTGAAAATGAGTTTTGCCTCTTCAAAAATGTACAAAATGACATATTCTTTAAAATATGAAAAAAATCTTTCCATTAGTAGGCAAATAAAACAAATGAGAGGATATAAAAATCAGACGAATAAATGGCATATGAATTATATTTAACTCAACTGCAGTTGTTAATATGTAACATTTTAACTAAATGACATTAAATGGCAGTATAGTATAGTCACTAAACCTGATTAATCATAATGGAAAACCACTCTAGAATATAAAATAAGACACACTATCTCATTAAAGCAACTTTTTAGGTACTTCATAAAAGCCTAAATTAGAGATGGTAAAGGGAGTACAATGAGTAGTAAGACATGTTTTACCGTGTAATTACAGCTTTTTAGGTTTTCTAATTTTTCAGTATTTAAAATCAATACTCAATAAAATCTAAAAAGCTTTTTAAATTTTTATATTAATGATTCCAATAAAAATTTTCTTTGACATGCTAATAAACTATCAATGAGCTGAGTCATTTCAAGAGTTATTTCCACAGTACTCCAAGTTGAGCTCAAGTTTAAGTTGGTAAATCCACATTAACACAAAATCAAGAGCAAAATTAAATTCAAAAGCTAAAACCACAGCAGTTTTAGTATTTTAAAATTTTGTAAATCGTAAAGAATACTTAGCATTATACACAGCTATCTAAATGTAAGAACCTTGCACATATAGCAGTTTGGTAGGAATACAGTTCATTACCTATATAGAGAATGCCGTTAACATATAGACAGCAACAGTGGCACAGATCTACTCACAAAGTTGTTACGAATTCATTTATCCTTTGTTAACATGAAAGGAGGACATCTTCACATAAGATAGCTAATATTCACTCTTAACAAATATCAAAGGCTTTCCTGCTTTCTTCAATGAGGCATAGAGGACATTCTACTTTTTTTAGAATTGTTATCAGGTATACCAGTTGACTGCAGACAGCTTTAGCTCTCACCAAAATAGGAAGTACAAGAGTACAACAGATATATACTGAATCTAAATCAATAATTAAGCAATACTATATTCAGTGAACTCTTAGGGTCCACTAAACATAAAGCTGTTCTCTTCTGCTGTAAACCTAAAAGTGCTCTATTTTAAGAGTTCCTGGTTCTTGGACAGAGGCATGGCAGTATATGCCTATAATCCCAGTTATCTAGGAAGCAGAGGTAGGACAATCTCAAACTCAAGGCCAGCCTAGGAAACTTAGAGAGACCATGTCCCAAATATAAAAATAAAAAGGACAAGGAATGTACTCCCAAGCTCCCTAGTAGAATCTCTTTTAAAAAAAATAAAACAAAAAATTCCTTCACAGATTGCCAGCTGTCATTTCCAGCTGCTATCATGCACATTTCACTTCTTATTCCCACCATTTTCATTTTAATCAGATACCCAAACTTTTCAAATTATATCTAAAAACAAAAATCAAAGTACTCTGAAGGTGTCCTCATGCACTCCACTGGAAATGCAGAAAGTGAGTCTGAATGCAAGCTTATGACACATAATCTGACTGTTAAAAGACCTTTTTTGCTCTCTCCTGGGATTCTGAGGTATAATTTAAATAAGTTAGGATTTACTGTAGACTTACTACAAAAAACATAAAATATTTGACTAGTTTTTTTGTCTGTACACTAAAACATTACAAAAGACAGTATTTACCATTCACAAGTTTTAAGAAAACGTATTTAGTTTTGCTATTATGAAGCAAATCATATGTCATTTACACTAGGTATATATTTTAATTGCTAGTATATATATCTGAAATGTCATGTAAAAATCATATAAAAGGTGATTTTTCTAATTTCATAGAAAAATGTAAAAATGATTAAGAAATGGCTTTCATGATACCTTTTCCATTTGAAAGTTACATCTTGTAGAAATTCTCAAAGTTACATAAAAATTATTAAAATAAATTGGTAGAGGAAAAAATTATGTTGAGAAGGAGCTGAATTTCGATACCACTTCATTAAATCTTTCAATCAAAATTCATAACAAATCTCATCCAAAAAAGAATACATTAACACTGTATTTTCTCATAGGAATGACATATGAATTACGTTTAATTCTACATAATGTAATACATTTCTAATCCAACTAACTGCTTATTTCTACAAAGTATTCTTTGCCTCAGAATTACGTTATCACATTGTAATTGTTCACTGTTCAAGAACATTCCTGCTTTTAGAGATTTAACAAAGAAGTCACTCAGTAATTAAGACCAGAGAAAGGTCTGGTTCCAAAAAAAAGTGAGCTACATATGACCCATAATTCAAGGTCTATTAATATATGAAGAATATTTGGTCCAGGGGCCAGGGATTTAGCTCAGTGGTTCAAGTGCTTGCTTGGGAAGCGCAAGGTCATGAGTTCGATCCCTGGTACCAAAAAAAAAAAAAAAAAAAAAAAGAAAAGAAAAGAATAGTTGGTTCAAATATCTCAAGTTATCTAGTGCTTTAGCTATAAGTAATTTTTAACCTTTCAATGTCTTTTGTTCTAGTAGTGTATTCGAGGTAAAATATTTAAAGAATAACCCCACCAAAAATGAAGCTACTGAATATAAAACTTTCTCTTATAGACTTCAACTGACCAAACTATAAACATAATTAAAGATTGCTCGTAAACAGAAAAAAGGATAACTTTGCATCTTAAATATTTTCCTTAATGTGTACTTATTTTATTTTGACAAAAAGTATAATATAAATATAATTTCTTTGTTTCATAAAGCATCCTACAAAGCCAACAGAAAAACCTAAGACCTTTGGAAGTACTATTTCACAACTGTAAAGATTTCTCAAACACATAGATCATATATATTGCATATATTCAAGCAAATATGTATGAGTCTACCTTAACGAACAGTTAATTATTCACACACAGGCATAAGAACAAACAGAACTGATATAAATATAATATACAACCTCTGTGGATTTTCCAATTTTCTGCAAGTATCAGGAAAATGCTTAGCCAGATCCATCACCTCCCTAGAGATTGCAGTCAACTGTTTCTTCACTTCTCCAGGTAGGATTTCCTCCACTGGGGGTAAAAATTGGTGTTAATTTTAAAATTACAAAGCAGAGATACTTTAGTCACTTCATTAGATAGTGTACGTTCAGATTTTCATTTTCATTCCTTAACTGAATTCCAATAAAAAAGATTTCCTTATTTAATCCCCAAATGACCTCAGCCATTTCCTTTCCTTTTAAATTTTTGCTCTTCAAATAATCTGCACTCATGTATACCACAACGTATTGGTTACTGACTTAGCCAGAAGAAGGTAGAAATGAAAATCTGAACCCTTCTGCATTAGTTCTATGACAGAAATTAATAAAACCATGTAGGCTGCTACTTGATACAGTTTAGTAAACATAACCTTACTCAAGAGTCAACTCTACATTGCTCTCATTACTAGGTATCACTTAAATAAAATGCAAGCCTTTATAATCAGTGATCATCTTCCAAATATCCAATTTCATTCTTTCTAGTATATCATTCTCCATTAACAGTATAAAATGTGCCCTTCATTCCCAAACTCATCCCTTTCTTAGAATTTCTTCTAACTACTTTTTTTCAGTCTTTACAAAGTTCAGCTCCTCTGAACCCAGGACTATGGATCCTTTGAACCCAGGACTATGTAACCCATTATTTCTGGTTTCCATGGTTACCCTGTGATCTCAAAATCACATCTTTTATCTGTTGAAGATTTTAGCATCTGCTCCACTTCTTTCCTTCCACAACTTTCCAATAATGATTACTAGTGATTTAAACATTGCAATGGATACTTTTATCTTGTTGCTGAAACAAAATACCTGATGCCCAAAATGAAGAAAGGAAAGGTTTATTTATTAGCTCACAGTTTATGGAGGTTTCATTCCATAATCTGCTGGGTCTAAGGCAGGGTAGCCCATGACAGAGGGCAACAGTTCATAGTAGTAGAAAACAGCAAAAAAAAAACAAGAGCAAAAAGGGAGGAGCATGTGAGAGAAGACTCTTTCTGTCCCTTATATTGTATGTAGGCTACGCACCTTAGGGTGAGTGTAGCACTCACACCCATAATCTCAGTATTGGACCATGAATCAATCACAAATTCTAGAAGCCTGTGTGGATAACTGCATGAGGCTTTGGGGGGACAACCAGACACAAAACATAACATTCTGTCCCTGGCCACCCAAAGACTCATGCACATCCCTTCACACAAAAGGCATTTTAGTCCATCTCTAAGAGTTGCCAAAGTCCTAGTGTCAGCATTGTTGAAAAGTCCAAATCCCAAGTCTCCTCCATGATCTAAGGCAAACTTAGCTGTGAGCCCCTATAAAAATGAAAAGGTAAACACTTTCAACATTCAATGGCACGAGATAAACATTACCATTCCAAAAAGGTACAAATGGGAATACAAAGGATTGGGAACAAAGCAAATCGAAAATCCAGCAGGACAAACACTAAGTCTTGCAATTCCATGTGGAACATCTGAAACAATATGAGGTAAGTTGTGAGCTACAGAAGGCTGTGTGACTCCACCCCTACAGTATTTCCAGTGGTTGTAGCTCCCAGGGGTTCTCTCTTAGGCGCATTCTGCTCAATCCTTGCAGCTTTCCTTAGATGATCCACGTTCCTGGCTTTTCCAAACTTCTAGGGTCTCTACTGCACCTTTGGCTTCGCAGGTTCACACACTGCCCTGTCAGGGGCACCTGCCTGGGCTCCTAGGTCTTCTTCAGAAATCTGAGTGGAAGCCTATTTAACCTCAGAATTCTTGCATTCTGCATGCACCTAAAATCAGTGCCATGTGGATGATGCCAAGGTCTTCTGTCAGCTGGAGCGGTAGCCAGGTTTTCTTCTTTCTTGGCTGTAGGTTTGAGTGCCTGAATTGCTAAGCACTCTGAATCCAATTTGGAAGAACAAATTCTCTAGTTGGCCACCATTCTTGAACCTGGTGCAGCTGCAGGCATTTTGGAACCTGGTGTGGCTGCCATCCCCATTCTGGAACATAATGTGGTTGCTGTCATTCTGGAGCATGGTGCTCTGCAACTTTCTCCTCAAAGCAAAGTCTTACACTTTCACAGTTTTGAGGCTGCTAACAGTGGTGATTTGCTGCTTCTTGTAATGCCCTAAGGCCATCTTTTTATATTTTCTTGTTCTTTCTCAGCAATCAAGATCACCTCAGCTCTAGCTTTGCCGTCCACAGCTATAAAGCTTCTTTCCTGGCCAAAGTCATGTTTTAAATCATCCTGCTGGTTCTTTGCTCTTAATTTGCAACACAGATCTGGCTAAAAACTGCCAATGATAGATCAACATTTGACTGCCTTGAAATTTCTTCTGCCAGATTAATTAGTTCACTACCCTTAATCTTAGTCTCAGGGAAAATCTCTGGACATGAGCAAACTGCAGACAAACTTCCTGCCAAGCCATCACTACATCATCTGGACTCCAGAAGCCAATGCAATCCTTCTTCCCAAGCCTGGTCTTTACTCACAAGATTTCTATCAACATTCTAGTTTTAGGAGATCTGACCAGAATCTTCCATACAGAACAGTCTAAGGCATTCCAACTCTACTCTTTCAGGTGACATCTCCAAACCTTTCCAAAGTCTTCTCACAAGTCATTCCTAAAGGCTCTTGAACAACATAGTCAGGTATAGTCAAAGCAATGATCCCCCTTCTGGTACCAAATTCTGTGTTGGTACTTTTCTCTCATTGCTGAGGCAAAATATCTGATGCACAAAATGAAGAAAGGAAAGGTTTATGTAGCTCACAGTTCATGCAGGTTTTAGTCCATAAACTGCTGGGTCCAAAGCAGGGTGGCTCATGGCAAAGAGCAACAGTTCACAGCAGTAGAAAACAGCCAAAGCAACAAGAAAATGAAAATAATAGGAACAGTAATCAGAGAATTATCTCATCTTCCTACCTTTCAATCTCTAGTTCCATTTATAGCAAAATCTCTTGAAATGGTTGTCTACAATCAGTCTCAAATTGTATGCTACCATTTTCTCCTAAACAAATTCCAACTAAATTTTCACATTAATCAGTACAGCAAAGCTGCCTTTGGGAAGGTTGTGGATGGTCTCAATCAAACTTAATTGTTAATAATAGATCCTCATCTCACTCAAACTCTCAGAAAATTTCAAAACTGCTAACAACCCCCTACACACACCCACACACACTGAAATCTTTTTCTTCACCTGGCTTCTAAATACTACTGACCCTGTACTTCTTTCATTATTCTCCTCACTTCTCTTGCTAGTCTCTCATCTTTCTGACCTCTAAACATTGGTGAACACTTGATATCAACAGTCAATACTGCTTTAGTTCTTGATTTCATTCATTTATTCCTTTTTCATTTATTTTTGTTTGCTTGTTTGTTTGTTTGTGATTGTGGGGATTGAACACAGGGCCTCATGCATGCTAAGCAAGCATTCTGCCACTGAGTTATATCCGTCAAATACTCCCTATTTTATATTTTTAGTTTCACTACTTTGAATTACCATCTGTATGCTTATGATCCCCAATCATTTCCAACCCAACCAGTTCCCTCAACTACAGAATCACATTTCCAACTAAGACATCTTCTTAGATAACAAAACTCACTTAAAATGCATCATGCCCAACACTGAAATCTAAATTATTCTCACTCAAACCTATTCTTCCTATAATCTTCCACGATAACGAACCCTTTCATCTACCCAGTTGATTGAAGCAAAGTACCTTGATTGTTCTATCAGTCTTTGTATCTTATCCATCACAAAGAATTCATCTGAAAATCCTTGAACATATCTAAAGAATCTACCATTTCTAATTACTTCTGTTGCCATTATCTTAATCCAAACAATCGTCATCTTTTGCCTGGACTATTAAAATAGCTTTATAACTGTCTGCCAAACACTTGTACTCACACAGCAGCCAGAAAAACACATTCAAAATAAATTTTTAATCATATCATTCTTCTGCTCCTCAACCTTTAAGGTTTTCCCATCACCCATTACCATAGTAATTTGTATTAATAAAATATGGAGTCAGATTCACAACATACAATGCCCTGAATGATCTGGCCCAAGCCACTTTTCTAGTCTTGTTTCCTACCACTCTTATCCCTGTTCATTTTTCTTCAGTTACAATTGTCCCTTAAACAAGGCAACCAATCACCTTGAGAGGTTTTGCACTTTCCTATTTGTTTTCTGTTTTCCTTTTTTCTTGTTTGTTCTTTCCTGTTACTGTTTTCTAATATAATCAATTTCCTTTTACTCCTTAATATGATCCCCTAACATTTTTCTTTTTTTAGCTTCTATTTCATCAATTTTACAAAGTTTCCATTTTTCATTTTCCAGTTCCCCACTTCCTCTACTTTTACTATTTTAACTATTATGCTTTATGAAACTTTAGATAGCTAGTGAACTCTATGCTACTACTGTTGAATATCGTTCTATTGTTAGTGGAAGTGAAGTTCCTTTTAGTAGATATTTACTGTAGGTCAGTATTTGGTTTGCCTTAGTGTTTATATTTAATTAAAAGGCAAAAGATTTATATGATCTGAAGAGAAACCAGAGTTCATATTTAATTATATATCTCTTTTCCATGATTAAGGGTGGCACATTATTCATTCTTCAGGTATATCAATATCCAAATAGTCTTTGACACTATCATTGTGGCTGATTTTATTGCTATATTCAAAGTGACATACTTGTTACTATCAATTACTTTTCACTCCATGACAATATTTGGATTGCCTTTGTATCATTAACAATAGTGTGGTCCATTTTCTGGAGAATATGATAATGGTCCAAGTATACTGCAGCCTCCCCTTCCAAATAATTGGAGCCAGTTGGATCTTGGGAAAAAATCCTGCCAATAGTTAGCCATGCCCAGAGAGCATAGCTGAAAACACAACATTAACTAAAGAGGTCTTCATGCAAATACAAAAGTCTTCCACTATATTTGACCCACAAGCCTTGGCACATAAAACAAATAAACAAAAAATATAAATGTAAGAAGACAAAGCAACAATAAATGCCCCTCAAAGCTCCCAACTCCCCAAAGCTGATCCACAGGGCATCAAGGGAGAGAAAATGAAAAGGCATAGCTGAATTATTCAAGAGGATAACAGAGAAGATTAAAGAAAAAAAAGAGGTCAATAAGGCATTTGAGAAGCTCAAAGAAGATATAGCTAAACAGATAATGGGTCTACAAACAAAATATTTGCAAGTCTACAGAAGATATTAATAAAAAGCCAGCTGGCTAAGCTGATCGAAATATAAAACACAATTATCTTCTATGGCCAGCACAGAAAAGACCTGGAGTACATAAAAAAGGCAGCAAAAAAGACCTCAGGAGGTTAAAAATTTTATCAAATGTATGATCAGCAGAAGTGACCAACGTGAGGACCGAGTGTAAGAATTAGAAGACAGGGCTGTTGACAGTGACAATTAAAGAAACATATCTTAAAAATAACTGGAGAATATGGAAAATGGATGAAACAGCTGCTAAATGATGTAAAGAAGATTAATTTAAGATTAAATAGAATTAGTGAAATATCAGAAGTCAGCACAAATAACATAAAAAATGTTTACCAAAAAAAATCAGAAACTTTTCCAAATATGGGAAAAGAATTTAACATACAGATAAGGAAGGCACACAAAACCCTAAATAGCCATGATCAGAAAAGCACCTCCCCAGGACACAACACTGTTAAAATTTCAGAAGTCCAACACAAGAAAAGAATCCTAAAAGCTGTTAGAGAAAAGCAATAAACCACTTAAAAATGAAAACTGTATTTATATAAGCCTTTAGAATTATAACAAACTTGTCAACACAAACTTTGAAGGCCAGGACAGTGCAGAGTGAAATGTTTCAAGAGCAGTAAGAAAACAATTTCCAACCCAGACAGATATATCCTCAAAAACTATCTTTTAGACCTGATGGAGAAATATGATATTTCCATGTTTTGTACCTAAAGAAACTCTTGACCGCCTAACCAGCACTCTGAAAAATTCTCAAGGCTATCCTAAAAAGAGACAATAAAACTAACAACAGTGAAGGTCTAATAGAATAGATACATCAAAGCGAGCAGTTAAACAAAGAGAATCAGTAACAAGAAAATAATGCAAATGACAGAAATAAATCAATACCTTTCAGTAATAAGTCTCAATGTGAATGATCTCAATTCCCCAGTAAAAAGACAGAGATAGGTAGAATGGATCAAAAACCAAAACTTTTGAGTGGTATGCTGCAAACACAAAACACATTCAATTCATAAAGGAATTCACATACTAAAACACAAATGATGGAAAACAGTTTCCACACAACATGAACCTGAAAACAACCAACAGTAGCTATCCACGTTAAGACATAGGACATAAGACATTTGGACATCAAGCCAAAATTATCAGAAAAGACAAAGGTCATAAAATACTGGTTAAGGACAAACTCAATGAGAAATGACTATTATTAATAAATATGCACCAAATAATGGCAACTTCATAAAACAAGTATCACTGGACAGAAAAGATTATATAACCATCAACACAATTATAGTAGGGGACCTCAACACCTGTCACACAAAGACAGATAAACTAGACAAGAAAATCCACATAGAAATATCAGAGTTCAACAAAACCTTCAAAGGAATAGACTTAATGTATAGCTATCTATAATCTTCCATTCAATAACAACAGAATACACCTTCTTCTCAGCAGCACATGAAACACTCTCCAAAGTAAACCATTTACTAGCCAATAAAGCATGTTTAAGTACATGTCTTGGTTACTTTTCTCTCGTTGCTGGGACAAAACACCTGACAGTCCAAGTGAAGCAAGGAAAGGTTTATTTAGCTTACACTTTTTGGAGATTTCAGTCCATAATCAGCTGACTCCAAGGCAGGGTGGCATGGCACTGGGGCAACACTTCAAGGCAGCAGGCAGAGCAAAAAGGAGAAAATAAGCCTCTTCTCCTCCCTTATATTGTACATAGGCCACCTTCCCCCCTCAGGGCAGGTGTAGCACTCACAAAATCACCTTGCCCTCTTTTGCACAGGATGAGGGTATTTACAAAGAACCCTGGCTCCCAGCTGAGTCTGTCAGTTAAATTTCTAAACTTCTCAAGTTGATGCAGTGTATCAACCATAACAGTACATTAAAAAGAATTGGAATTATACCATGAATATTATCAGATACAATAAAATTAGCTTAATGAAAGGCACAAGAAATCACAGAAATTATTCAAATACATGGAAATTAAACAATGCCTCTAGAATAATAAATGAGATACAAAATAAATAAAGGAAGAAATGAGACAGCTACTAGATTCAAACAAAAATTTCAGTACAAGATACAAGAACTCATGGGACATAATGAAAGCAATAAGTTTATACCCTAAATGTGCATACCACAAAAACAGCAAACACAAATAAATAACCCAATGAGACATCTCAAGTTCCTAGAGAAACAAGAACAATGCAAACTCAAAGCTAGTACAAGGAACGAAATTATAAAGATCAGAGCAGAAAACAATGAAATTAAGCAATATAAAGAATCAATGAAGAGAAAAGCTGGTTCTTCAAAAAAATAAAACACAGTCAATTGTTATAACTTATATCTAGATGTCTCCCCCAAAGCCTCATATGCTCCCTCTCCACTGTTGGTGGGAGTGCAGACTGGTGCAGTCACTATGGAAATCAGTCTGGAGGTTCCTCAAAAAGCTAGGATTGGAAGTCCCATTTGACCCAGCTATTCTGCTTCTGGGCATATTCCCAGAAGAAGTAAAATCATCATACCACAGTGATATATGTGCACCCATGTTTATAGCAGCACAATTTGTAATAGCTAAATCTTGGAAACAACCTAAACGCCCATCGATTGAGGAATGGATGAAAAAAGATGTGGTACTTTTATACAATGGAGTACTATTCAGCTGTAAAGAAGGATCACATTGAGGCTTTTGTAGGTAAATGGATATGACTTGAGATCATACTCATAAGTGAAATAAATCAAACTTGCATGTGTAAACACTGCATTATCACCCTAGTGTAAGAAACTGAAAGGCTCAATAAGATACGAAATCCCCAGTAAATATGGGGAAAAGGTTCTGAAGTCCAATAATGCTTTTATTCTTTGATTTGATTGGTTTAAGTCTGTTTTCTACTATTTGATTGCAATATGTGAGAAGATAGGAACAGTTTTTTTGAAGAAAACAAAGAATATTAAGGTAGCCATTGCTGATTTCTTGTTGTCTGATTTGAAGGCCTGTAATGCTTTCACTCTTTTGTTTTATCTGATTTTATATTTTTTTTTAGTTTATTGTGTGTGAATGTATGAACAACCATTTCGAAGAAAACAAGAGACACTAGGGTAGCCA
>RJWT010027712.1:0-15391 GCA_004365215.1 Cuniculus paca
TTTACATGGTCTTAAAATATCTTCTCACAGAGCTTACTTTCTAGTTTCTAGTTTCTAGGAGAAACTAGCGAACAGGAGAAAAATCTGAACAGTCCCTTGGGCTTTTCACTGGATGACTGATATTAAAGTCACAAATTCGAGGCAAATATCACCTGCATATTTGATAGAATATCCTGAGAAGTACACTATATCACTTTAGTAGAACTCTGTCAAGGATGTACAACCTGGATCTATAAATTTTTTAAAATCAAGTAAGCCCAAATGAAGAATATTATATAAATAACTAGCTTGTATTAAAAAAAAATCAATGTCATGCTAAAAAAAAGCAGCCAAAGAATTGCTCCAGATTATAAGAAACTAAAGAGATGTTAACAAATAAATGCAATATATATTCAGGACTGTATTTTTCACTGAAAGCAAAAACTATACTATAAAGAATATTGCTAGAATAAGTGATATAACAAATATACACTGTAGATTAGAAAAAGATGTTATGCAAAAATTTCTGAATTTGATAGTTACTATATGATTTCTTAAGACAATAACCTTGCCCTTGGAAGTTATACACTGAAGTATACAAGAGAAAAAGATGTATGACAAATACAACCTACTGTCAAATTATTACAGACAGCTAAGTTAGGTAGAAATACTATTAACCAGTCAGACAAGGTCAGGCCCTCAAAGGAGTTAGTGCGGAAGATAATGTGGCTGGAGGTGTATTAGTTGGAGGCCAGGCCTCAAGATAAAGATGGAATGACTAGACCTACATACCTCCCCAAGGGATTAACAATGTACTACAATCAGTATTCTAAATAGGCATCAGTCACACTCAGGTGGGTGACCAGGACCTGACCCATCTCTTCCCCAAAAAAAGTCCTTGTTCTTTCTATGCACACTTGCTGCATGACCTGCTTCCCCAACAGATGAATATTACCTAAGCAGCTACACTTGTAATCTTATTGGTTGGTCATAGTTTTACCCTACGCTGTACTCACCTTGTGATTTTGCTCTATAAAACTTCCTCTGAGAAGTGGGCTGACTGGCAACTTTACTCAGGCCCTCTCCTGTCTCCCAGGAGCTGTATCTCCCAGTAAAGTTTTCCTGCTCTTAGCCTCTGCTGTTCCTTAGAATTCATTGCTCAATTTTGGGGATCATGAACTTGGCGTATCTGACATCTAGCAGGTTGGGAGTTACATTTCCATTATATCATTTGGAAGTCCTATATCAAAATGACCCAAGGAAGAAAGATGGGAGGAGAGGGAGAGGGAGAATGTGGGGTTTGTGTATATGTAGAGGAGGAAGAGAATGATGAAAGAAATGTAATGTCAAATACTGGCGAACTAGGGAATTACAGACATTACCTACACATTATTCTTATGTTTTCTATGTGCAATTATTTCAAAATAAAAAGTAAAACACCAAAAATGATATACAACTAGTCAATTCAACTCTTTCTCCCCTCAACCATACTCTCTAAAAGCCAGCTGCTTAAACTCTCTTTACATCCCACTGATACAGAAAGACAAATCTCAGACAGTTGAGGAAAATCTCCAACATTAAAATCAAAGATTAGACATTTCAGGGAGGGGGAAAAAAAAGGAATTATGAAAAAGCAGGCAATGCTGCAAGGATCACAAGATAAATTTAGATACATACCATGTGATACATTCACATCCAAATGTAATAGTAATACACATGCATACACAACTCCAGACTCTTTCTCCTCTTTGCAGACTTGTACACATTGCTGCCTCTCTGACATAGAAGGTGTAAGGTGTCTCACAACAACCCAAAACTAATCTCTGATTTGCCTCCCCAAATTTCTCCTACAGGTTTCCACATTTCTATAAATGGTAACTACCCGTTGCTTAGATTTGAATTATATCCCTCCTCATTTTCCTCACACTCCATAAAGAATTCATCAGTAAGCTATCACATTTTGTCAGTTCTACCTTAAAAATAAATCCAGAATCCCACTATTTTCCAACTCTGGTTCAAGCTACCACTTTCTCTTTTTTTAATTAGTACTGTGATGTTTACATTCACCTTGGGGAGTAGGTACATGTACTTATTAACTTAGTTTGATTCTTTTTATTCCTCTTTTCCTTCCTACATCAAGCCGCCACCCAAGTCACCTATATTTTCTTATCTGGATTATTTGCAAGAGCTTTTAAAGTCTACTTGATTCCAATTCCCTGCTTCTATCCCTGCCACTTCTAAACTATGCTTAACACAGCAAAGTTACTAAGCTACAAGGATCAAATCATTCCTCTGCTCTAGGTTCCAATAATTTTCCATCTTACTCAGCAAGGAAGTCAAAGACCTTACAATGATCCTCAAGGCTTTACATAATGTGATCCAATCATCACCTTTCTCATTTGTCTTCTGTCCCTATCACTCCATTCCAGCCATATTTGCCCTCTTAAATTTTAGAAGACATGGAGGGCCTTTACAACTGCTCTTCTTACTTTTCCTAAATGGTGGGGCTCATTCCTTTTCCTCCTTCAGCCTTCTATTCAAATTTCCCCATTTCACTCATTTTAAGAACTTACCCCCTACATTTTTACATATGAAAAAAGGATGCAGCTCATAATTGTTATTAACTTGAACTGTTGCTAACAAGTTCAGTCCTAGTGACTATAGTCTCCAAATGTGAAGGATCTTCCTGAAAAATCTGTTTTCCTTTTTGTTTGTAAGCCTTAAATAAAAAACTTTCAGGAAAATATACAGAAAGGAATTCTAATCAAAATGTACTGACCTATAATTAAGAGTAAATTTAAAAAAAAAAGTAAATTCATCTACCTCTGCTAAGTAAAAGCAAACTCCCACATCTAAGTACATTTGCTATCATGAAAAAATGAAGAAATGAGTTTTAGTAAGCCAATTAATATTAATACAAATCTTTGATATACTACAGACTAAAAATATATTTTGGCCAAAAATAACTATTTAGCATCAACTACTTTGTTCAACATTTCTGAATAACTGGCTACTTCTGAAAACCAAATTTATACCACAAATATAAAGACTGGCTACTAATCAACCTTTAGTGACATACTTTTATGAAGACATTGTGCCAGGCACTAGAAACCACAAGGTGATATATGGACTCTCCTATCATAATCCAGCAAAACTTGCATTCCAAATAGTTTTGGTAGAGTCACTTAAACACTACTGGAACATTATAGGACCTTACCAGACTTACTTGATTATAAGTATTTAATAAAAGTATATTTCAGTGACCTTATTAGCTTAGTTTCTCAAAGTAATTTCTTCCAAACCAGTCTTCTAAGTACCAGAAATAACTTAGCAACTTCAAACGATATGTATCTTTTTAAAAAGATTATTTTAATACAGAATTTGCAAATGTGACATTTTCATAATAACTAGAGCATGAATTTTTAAAATTTCGTTAAATTGTTAGGAAATATATCTCACTCAATACTGCTAAAGTTTAAGTTTTAATTTTCATCAAAGTTGTATATAGTTTATTTTTAGAACTGTTTCTCAAGTTACCCTTTGCTGTTATTGGTGATAGTTTTTTTTTTTTCAGTAGTACTGGGGAAAACTGTTTCTCTAAACCCTTGATATTTAAAGGACCAATTGGATGGAAACAAAATCCTTGTATCACTTCAGTATCAAAAAATGCTTTTGTTGCCTTCTTTGTTGGTTTTGTAAAAGTCTGTTGCTTTTTTATCTAATTCTTTTGCTTTTATAATTTATTTTTTCTGTTTTCCAGAAGGCTTTTCTTTGAAATCTAACAGTTTTACTAGTATGGGTATCAGAGTTTATTAACTTGAATGTGTTAGTAGCTTTCTATCACCGTTACAGAATACCTGAGATAATCAATTGAAAGGAGAAAGTTTAGTCAATGATGATTCTTGTAAGGAATAAAAGTAGACACATCTTTACCAGGATAAAGTCCATAATTTTTGTGGTATACTTTTTTAAATCTTTTTTAAAAAAATTATTGAATGTTTGCAGTACAAAATGATTACATTCACACTGGGGAGTCAATACATGTACTTAATACATCTTAATTCTTTTTCCTTCCACTTCCCCTCCTCTCCCCTACTCCCTCTCCGCCTCTACATTCCTTTCCCAGCTGGAAAAGATCTCCTGTTTTCTATTATCCATATTTTATTTTGCTCTCTGAATCATTTATACCGTGGGTTTCTCCCATATGAGAAACCATGCAGTATTTAACCACATGTGTGATCATTTCATGTACCATTATAGGTGCAGGTGCATCCATATTCCTACAGATGACTCAAATTTAACCTTTATGACATAGTACTCAATTGCATATAAACATCACATTCCCTTTATCCATTTATCTCTCAGTGGACATACAGGCAGCTTCCAAGATTCAGTACTGTAAACTATGCTGCTATAAACATGGGTATGTATGTATCACTATAATATGACATCTTTAAGTCTTTTGAAAAGATATCTAGAAGGAAAATAGCTGGGTTGCATGGATTTCTAGTTTCAGTTCCTTGAGGTTTCTCCATACTGATTTCTATAATGGTTGTACTACTAGTTTACATTCTTACCAACAATGTAGAATTCCTTCTCCCCATGGCTCTCCTAGCATTTGTTATTATTTGGTTTCCTGATGACAATCATTCTTCCTGGGGTAAAATGGAATTGTATGGTGTTGTTTTATTTTGCATTTCTCTTATGACCAGAGATGTTGAACATTTTTTCATGTATTTACTGGCCATTTGTAGTTCTTTTTTCAGAGAAGTGTCTAATCATTTCAAATGCCCATTTTTTAAAACTGAGTCTTTTACTTTGAGGGATATAATTTTTGGAGTTCTTTATATATTTTAAATATCAGTTCTCTATCTGAGGAACAGCTGGCAAAATTTTCCCCATTCTGTAGTTTATCTCTTCACTCTGTTTCTACTCTGCAGAAATTTTTAAATTTGATATAGTCCCAACTGCTGATTCCTAATATAGCATTATTTCTTATGCAATGACAGTTCTGTTTAGAAAGTTCTCATTTATGCCCACATCTCAAGTTTTACCTATAGTACTTCGGACAGATAAGTATTTCACTTTTAACATACAGGTCTTTGATCCATTACCATCTTGTTTTAGTACATGATGATAAATATGGGTCTATAGTCAATCTCCTGCAAGTGTATAACTAGTTTTCCCACCACCATTTGTTAAAGAGGTTATCTATCCTTCCTTCACTATGTTTTTTGACTCTGTCAAAGACCAGGTAACTGTGGCTATTTCTGCATCCTCTGTTCTGTTCCGCTGTTACAGTTTTTTTTTTTTTTTGTCTGTTTGGGGTTTTTTGGCACCAGTACCATACTGCATGTTATCACCATAGCTTTGTAATATAACTTGAAATCCTAGGTTGTGGTGCTGTTGAGGGACAATTATACTGTAAGAACGCATTTATAGAACAGCAAACTTATAGATATTTCACGATAGAAACTGGAGGTCTCTGACCAAGTTTCTGCTCCCAAATTCAATTGACCTTGTCAGTGTCTAAAGCCCAGCTGCATATGTCTGATAAGCACTGAGTCAGAGTAATTGTCTATACCTTAAGGCATTCTGGGCTAGTCAAGGACACCATTAACTATGCTCACCATGTAAGGGCCCCCTCCCCTTGTTCCCAGAATGTTTCCATATTATGATAAACAATTTCTGTTTCAAAAACCTGTTCAAAACTAGCCTGTCTGTCAATATATGACTCAATGTATGTAATTTGCTTTGTACCTCCCACTTCTAAATTCTATGTAAACTAAGCTGTTCTATGTAAACTCTGGGCTGTTGCCTTTGAGGAATTATCCCTGCAATAGTCCAACAGCACCAGTATAAAAATTAAATGCTGCCTTATCTCCTCATCTCCTTGGTTTGGCTTGGCTTGGCTTGGGAATTTTCCACCTTTAGTTCTGTAAGGAATGCTGCTGGTATTTTGATTGGGATTGCACTAAATCTGTATGTCAGTTTTGGTAGTACACCTATTTTGGCAATATTGGTTCTGCGTATCCAGGTACAGGGGATTATGTTTCTGTTTTCTGATGATATCTTCCCTCTTCTATCTCCAACATCCAGTCATGATCTCCAACATACAAAGGACCTTATTTCAATCTGATTAAAGTCATTTATGTCAAACTTACTGCCAACATCACAGTAAATGGTGGAAAATCTTAAAGCTTTCTCTCTAAAATCAGGCACCAGCCCAGCACTCCAGTGGCTGAGGTAGGAGGACTGCTGCAAGTTAGAAGCCACCTTAGACTACACAGTGAGTTCAAGGCTAGCCTGAACTACACAACAAAGACCCTGTCTCAAAAACAAAACAAAACTAAACTAAAATCAGGCATAAGCTAAGGATGTTCATTATCACTACTCCTGTTCAATACAGTACTCAAAATATTACCCAAAGCAATCAGGCAAGAAAAAGAAAGAAAAGAGATGCACACAGGAAAGGAAGAAGTGTAACTACTATTATTAGCAGAGGACATCCTCCTTTATATAGAATACCCAAGAAACTCCACCAAATGACTCCCAGAATAACCAGATTCAGCAAGGTAGCAAGATACAAAATCAACACATAAAAGTCAATAGCGTCCCTGTACACCAATAATGAACTCAATGACAAAGAAATTAGTAAAACAATACTATTAATAATAGCTTCAAGAAAAATTAAATACAGTACACTGAAGAATTAACCTAACTCTCTTTTCCTTTTAGTTTTTTTTTTGGTACCGATGATCGAACTCACGACCTTGCACTTGCCAGGCAGGCACTTATGATGCTGAGCTAAATTCCCAGCCCCTAACCTAACACCCTTTAACACAAGAGGAAGCAATGCAGAGGACTGGAAAATGGCAGAGCTGCAGATGTCACTAAAGGAGGAGATCTCGTCTGGCAAAAGGGTGCTGACAGTTACCAGAACCTGACCTGGTTGGCAGACTACTGTGAGAACAACTACATACAGGGTACAGACAAGAAAAAAGCTTTAGAAGAGACCAAAGCATACACAACCCAATCTCTAGCTAGTGTTGCTTATCAAATAAATGCATTAGTTAACAATGTACTCTAGTTGCTAGACATCCAAGCTTCTCTGCTTTGAAGAATGAAGTCTTCCACCAGTCATATCTCACAGACTGGATATTCATAAAGAGAAAGTGGCTCAAGGAGAAATTGGTATTTTGACAACAAACAAGAACACATCAAGAACTCACAAAATAATAGCACCTACAAATATGGAATGTCCTATAAGGTATATTCAGAAACCTACTGACTACACAGTTCTGGATGATGTGGGCCATGGTGTCAAGCATGGAAATAACCAGCCTGCAAGAACTGGCACACTGTTGAGAACAAATCCTCCTTCTCAGAAACCACCAGGCTGGGGAACACTGGGGTGGAATACTCCTTATAAAACGCTGGAGCCTGTTAAACCTTCAACAGTTCCTAATGATTACATGACCAGTACTGTAAGGCATGGAAGTCTGCACAGTCCAGGCAGGACAGCGTCTTTAAATCAGAGACCAAGGACACACAGTGGAAGTAGTGGAGGAAGCAGAATTCGAGAGAACAGTGGAAGCAACAGTATCGGCATTCCCATTGCTGTACCTACACCTTCCCCATCACTGGACCAGTTGCTGATAGTCCAACTCCACCACCACCACCTTCACCATATTTGATGACTCTCCACCTCCCCTGCCTCCTCCAGCAGTGGACTATGAAAATGAGGAAGCTGCAGTAGTTCAGTATAATGATCCATATGCAGATGGGGATCCTGCCTAAGCCCCCAAGAATTATATTGAGAAAGTTGCTGTAATATACAATTATACAAAAGACAAGGACGATGAGCTGTCGTTTATTGAGGGTGAAATCATATATGTGATAAAGAAGAACAATGGCTGGTATGAAGGGGTCTGCAATCCAGTGACTAGTCTCTTCCCCGGGAACTATGTTGAATCAATCATGCACTATACTGATTAACTTTTTATTTTTAGCTTTGGAAGTAGATTCTTATTATCTAGTCATACTGTAGGACTATTATGGTTAACTGAATTGTCTTAATGTTCTAAAATGTACCCATATTTTTAGGCCATGCTGTATATTGGTATATTTGAATGTCTACCTGTTAGTATAAATCTTTGTGGCAGTTTGTATTTTGCTAAACAGCAATTTATACAATGGGCTGCCCGTAAATTATTATGCTTATATACTTATACACTGTTAATTTTATGACCAGCCTAGATATTCTGGGGAAGTGGGGTATATTTAGCAAAACATGACTGAGACTGTACATTACACGTTTCAGTGCAGCATGGTTACTAATGCTAGACTAATTAGTCAGACTAATATTAAAATCAGCAAACTTAAATGCTAGTGCTGGTCACAATTTTTGTTTAGATTCTCTCATTTTTAAAAACTGTTTAAAGCATGCAAAAAAATTTATGTATTGAAATATACTTAAAAATTCTAAGATTCTTCCAATTTGTGTACTACTTCCTGGAGTACTCATATTAGGTGAGTTGCTAAAGTCTTCATGTGAAAGAATCAAAAAGAATTATCTGTAATGCTGTAATTTATAAATAAGTTTTTTAATGAGTGAATTTGTATTACAAATTTTTCCATTTGTAAATATAGAAGCAAACCAAAGGTTTTTGTCCATTCCTTCACTGATTTGCTTTTAAACATACAAAAATTAACCTATTGCAGAATTATGGTTCTATTTTCGTGATGTATTAACTTGAAAAAAAAAATTTAGCCTTACCTCAATGTGTCCCAATAGCAATGTGATGGATTTTTACAGATTTAAAATCTGAGATGATTATTTACAAGTCAATATACTGAATTCCTTTTTTAAAGTAACTTCTGAAGCAAAGGAAATGTTTCAAAGTGTGCACATCATTCTGTAGGTAAAATTCTTAGAGAATGCCATGGTAATCTTTCAATTTCACAGTGGACTGCTGTACACTGGTTCAATAAAAGGAACTCATAAGCATTTTTTACATATTGTAAAAGTGGATGCAGTTAATTTGTGAATAGGCATTATTTAATCCATTGCCTGGCACTAGCAACACAAGATTTTAAAAGAATTGGGAAAGGTGAATCATGTGTTAAAGAGTGAACAGAGATATACTTACGTAACTAACAGATCTGCACTGTCTTTTGACAAAATTGAAATGCAACACATGCACTTTGTGTGTCTCGTTTTAACTCAAGGAAGTTAGAAGGATGTTTTCTTCTCTTTTTATCTTACGTATAATTCTTTATTGCTTAGGATTCTAAAGTAGAGTACTCCAGTGTAGGTTTCTGTGTACTGAGGATTTATTTCGATTTCAAATTTCAGTTATGTACTGGGTATTATAGGATTAAAACAGTATAGTAAATAGTGAGACTAGTGCAAAACATTTATTTCTGAAAATTAAAGATCATTATTGCTACCCAATGTGACTGCTTCATATGCATTTTGCCTTAATTTAAACAAAAACAAATTTAAACAATTTTAATTTTAAACAAAAATATCATTAGTGATCAGCTAGCTACCTACTACTTCCTTTATTCAAATTGAATGTTCTCTTAATTTGTATATAATGTTGTCTAAATTGTATGTATAATCTTTTATAATAAACCATTCTCCAACATCAAAAAAAAAAAAAGGAATAAACCTAACAAAGGATGTGAACAAGCTTTAACAAAAACCACAGTACTCTGAAAAAGGAATTTCCTAATTTCTTAAAAGCCAAATGAAACAACAAAGTCTTTAACAACAGTAAACAAACTCACTTTATGAAACTGGGTTTTTTAATGAAGTTTTTAAGAATCACTAATGAGCCGTATTTCTTACCTATAAGACACTATTGCATTAGAGACTTCTTTAAGCTCTGAAAGGGTCTCAACTGACCATATATATAGCTTCATGGGCTCTTGGTTCACTTTAACCAATTTGTAAGTGATCTTTTGTCTTTAAGTGACAAATCTTTACAAGTGTGATAATATATTTTTAAAATAAGCTACGGTTTTTTTCTTTCAATGTGAAAATAATAAAGGTCACTCCTACACAGCACTCACTTTGAGGAAGCTTAATGTAATATCATATTCCCTGGTGAATTCACGAATTGTCAGCAGATAATTTTACATCTGAAACTTTGTCACTTTAACAACAGAGGACCACTGCAAACCTGAACAAAAAAATGAAAATTAAAAAAAAATATTGCCTCTATACATCTGACCTAGAATAAATTGAATAATAGCTCTGTTACTTGAATAAATTATACCAGGAAACAAATATCTTCAGGGAAAAAGGTATTTTCAAAGGTTCCTTAAAATTCAGAGCAAAACGTCAGGAAATATAAAAATACAAACGTGATTTTTTATTTATTTTTTATTTTGTGATAGACAAAAATCAGTTTATGAGTTTCCAAGAAAAGATTTGCCAAATATATCATAAACTTACAGTACCCAGGATATAGAAAGAACTCATAATTCAGCATTAACAAGACCATAATGTTAAGTAAAGCAGACACACATGCTTAAATATCACATGGTTTGTCTTATATGAGAATCCCAATACTATATATAAAGTACAAAATAAAAGACAACAGGAAATGGTGAGATGGATCTTTGGTGAATGGGAGAGAAACCAAAAGATGGAGAGGAAGAGAGCAAGCAAAGGGCAATGAAACTGAAGGTGAGGTTTGTGAAGTGCTGTGTAAATGCACCAAGTCCCAATAAAGAATGTGATCATCATGTACTACAAATACACACACACACACACACACACACACACACACATGAGTGAAGGGGTACAAGAGACACTGGGAAGAGGAGGAAGGGGGGGAGATAAAAGAGAAAAAAACTGAACAAACGTATTACCAGGTAAGTAAGTAACAAGCAGATGAAAAGCTGTTCAACATTATTACTCCAAGTAAAATACGAACTGAAACCACAAACCGAATATATACCTGCTGGAATGGTGAAATAAAAACTAAAAATCCTGACAACACCAAGTCCTGACAAAACTGCTATGAACTGGAATTCTCACATATTGGTAGTGCTACAGGCAGCTGAGTTAGAAATACAGGCAGTCAGACAGGGCTGGGCCCTCAAAGGAGCCAGTGCAGAAGACCAGATATTTTGTAACCTTGGAGGAGACACACCTCCTCCAGCTGTGGCGGTGGGCCAGACCTCAAGACAAAAGGCAACCACACTCAGAAGTATATTCTAAATAGGTATGGATCACCTTGGGGAAGCCAGGAGTCATCATCCCAAGCCCCTACAGGAAGAGTCACTGATCCTTAAGCATTCCCAATTGCTTTTGTGACTTGCTTCCCCATTTGTCCCTGATTTAATCAATTTTACCTGAACAATTAATCTTACTGGTCGACCATAGTTCTGTCCCACCTCATGCCCGCCTGCCTTGGGAGTTCCCATTTTTCTCTATCTTGAACCCATCTCACCTTGTGGTTTTGCTCTATAAAAGTCCCTAGAAAAGACAGAGTCTTTGATAATCCACTCAGGACCCCTTCTGTCTCTCTCCAGACAGAAGCTTTCTTTCTCTCAATAAATATATTCTGCTCTTAACCTCTGTTGTTCCTAAAATTCCTTCTTTGATTTTAGAGACCATGAACTCATACTGGACATCTACTAGATTGGGAGTTTCATTCCCCTATATCAGTAGGAATGTAACGTTATTTCTACTCTAGAATTTTGACAATTTTTATACACTTCCTGTACAAGCTACAAGTTTCACTCCTAGGTATCCGTCCAAAACAAAGAAAACCATGTTTATACAAACTTGCATATCAATGCTTACAATAGCTGTGATCATTAATTTTGATATATTGACTTGAGGAAGGACCACCTAACAGATTAGTAAATTCTGGGTGCTTCTGTGGATGACTGAGACTAGGGAAGACCTCCCAGATGTGTGTGACACCAACCAACAGGCTAGTAGCTTGGACAGAATTAAAAGGTGAAGAAAGAAGTGCTTCACTTTTCTTGGAAGTGTCTAGTTTCCTCAGCCTCTAGCCCAGACTCCTCAGCTTTTCAACCCTGACTCCTCCACCTTTCGCCACAGACTCACACTGATGATTCTGCAGCAGCCTTCCAGCTTTCAGCCTTTGATTGTTACAGGATCCTCTGAATTTCAGAGCACAGACAACAATTTTGACTCTTCTGTTTGATCCATAAGTCAGTCACTGTCTCATTTTCCAATGCTGATCCTATAAACCTAGCTAATAAATTCCTTATATAATCATACATATTTTATATTGAATCTGTTCCTCTAGAGAAGCATAATTAACACAATAGCCTTATTTATGGTAACCCCAAACTAACAAATATACATGCACCAAACAGTGAGTACATAAACAGTGGTATATCCAGACAGTGAAACAGTATTCGGCAATAAAAAGGAACAAGTTAGGTGTAGGGAGCAACTGAAGCTGGAAATTGATCACACATGGGGGGGTCAGGTAAGCCCCTTCCCAGAACAAACAGCACCCAAGGCAAGCCACTTAAACAAGCTGCTTCAGTCCAGAAAACACCAAGCCTCGAGACTATCCGAGCAATGGGTTGCTAGGCAAAGGGGCTGTCACGGAAAACCAACCTGCCAAATGTATGAATGAATGCACTATGGAGGCTGAGCAATTCTTTTCCTCCAATTGGGAGAGAGGGCTCTAGCTGACCTCAGCTTTCTGTACATCGTCTCTTATCTTTATTTCTCCATCCTCTCATTGCTGGGACAAAATACCTGACATCCAAAATGAAGGAAGGAAAGGTTTATTTAGCTGTTTGTGGAGGTTTCAGTCCACAATCAGTTGGCTCCCAGGCAGGGTGGCATGGCACTGGGGCAACACTTCAAGGCAGTAGCCAGCAAAAGCAGCCAGAGCAAACAAAAGGAGGGAGAACAAGCCTTTCTTCTCCCTTATATTTTAACCAGGCTACCCCGATCGCAGGGCTAGTGCAGCACTCACACCACCTCTTTGCCCTCCTCTTACACAGGCTGAAGATATTTACAAAGTAGGGATCCTGGCTCCCTGCTGAGTCTTATTTAAATTTCTGAACTTCTCAGGTTGGCGCAAAGTATCTGTCTCTTATCTTCATTTCTCCATCCTCCCCTCACCCCTGGAAACTTCTAGAGCTGCAATGGATACAGTTAGGGAAACACGCAGGACCATGATTGACTCTCTAAAGCATTACACTGAAAAGCTACACACAAAGCTACACACTGTATGATTCCATTTATATGACATTTTACAACAGTGGCTGCCAAAGTTGGGGACAGGAACATACTAGCTTCCCATTAATGTACTGAAATATCTGGGGCAATAAAGAAAAAAGCGTTATTTGTAGGGGGCACACAGTTCTGGGGGTTCCAGCCTACGATCAAGTGGCCCCACTGTTCACAGCATTTCATGAGAAAATTACATCATGGCAGAAGCACATGGAAGAGCAAACTGCTTATCTCACAAGCCAGGAAACAAAGAAGCAGACAAGAAAGGAGCTAGACTGGGTCCCGCAAGCCCCTTGAGAGCAGACCCTCAAGGACTAAAGATCTCCCACTCATCCCCATCTCCTAAAGGTTCTACCACCTCTCAAAGTGCCACCCTGGATCAAGCCTTTCTGGTCATAAAAACAAAGCCAAGTGTGAACCTGGTTTGACTTGGGAAACCATTACATATTTCAAGTATTTCGTGAAGTAATATATAAAGTGTTAAAAACTAAAAACTGACGTACACGTGACACTTGAAAAAAAACCTCAAGAAAAATAGAAAACACAAGCCTCTTGCTAATTCAAGCAGACAAATCTTGACAATTATATGTACTTGTTTTAAAAACCCAAATGCTAAAACAGAGACTTAACAGAAAGCATTAACAATAAATCTCAAAATGATAAACAGCTGCTTTATAAATATTTAATGGTCATGTTCCTGCACATCCTGCATAAAATAAAATGCATCATATATGCTATTTTCCTCTTCTCAGGGCATATGATAAAATAATACCAGAGAGTCTGAAGACTCAGGTTCTAATTTTAATGGATTGTTTATGTTAGGAGTTGAACTTTGCCCCCTCATATTCATATATTCATATATTCATATATTCAATCCTAACAGCTAGTACCTCAGAACATGGCCTTATTTGGAAATGAGGTCATGGCAGTTATAATTTGTTAGGATGAGGTCATATTGGAATAGGATGATGGACCCCTAATTGAACCACTAGCACCCTTCAAAGAAGGTGGAAATTTGGACATTGACACAAACACTGGGAGAATATCAGGTGAACATGAGGACTGCAGATTGGCACAACACATATACTGGTCAAGAGTACCAACAACTGCCAGCAACCACCAGAATTAAACATAGAACAGGTTCTTCCTCATGTTACCGGAAGGAACACACCCTCACACTACCTGTATCTTGATCAGCACTTCTGGGATCCAAAATTGTGAGACAATAAATTTTTGTTGTTTAAGCCACCTAGAGTGCAGTATTTTGTTATGGAAGCCTGAGCGAACTGACACATTTTGTAATTAAGTAATTGTTGGCATATTATTTTAACATTCTGCATTCCACTTTTTTTATAGGTATGCTTTTAATTTCTATTACTCTTACCAAATACTTTAAAATATCTCCTACTATGATGGGTATAGCAGTACATTCCTATAATCCCAGCATTCTGGGAGACCAATGCAGGGGAATCACCAAACCTGGGTTACTTAGTGATTTACCAAGACCCTGTCTCAAAATAAAAAAGGACTGAAACAGCCTTGGGACCAATCCCCAACAGCACAAAAATTAATGAGTAAATAAACTCCTACTACATTCATGTTGTCTGAGATAATTATCTGAGTTATAGTTAAGTTATCAAAAGATGAAAGATATTTCCAAATGAACAGCTGAACAGATACTGGGTTCTCAAAACAAAAGATTTACTCAAAAAACCTAAAAGTAAAGGTTCCATTTGATCCAGCTGTTCCCCTTCTTGATATCTTCCTGAAAGAATTAAAAGCATCATACCACAGCAATATATACACACACTCATGTTTATAGCAACACAATTTATAAGAGCTGAATCTTGAAAGTAGCCCAAATGTCCACAACAGATAAATGGATAAAGATATGGTTTTTTTATACAACAGAGTACTACTCTGTCATAAAGAAGGATAAACAAGACAAATGGATGCACCTTGAGACCACAGTCTGAAATAAATCGGACACACACTTTTGAATATCTTACTCTTTCTCTGCAGTGACAAACCAAAAGGATAAAGAAGGATCAAAACGTGTATGTGTAACTGACATTGGGAAATAGGAAGACAATGGTCAAATGGAAAGGGGAACAAGGTGGGGGGGGGAGGAAAAAATAGAAACAAAGCTTTTGTAATAAGGGGGGG
>RJWT010027713.1:0-15423 GCA_004365215.1 Cuniculus paca
TTACCTTCAAGTAAAAAAAAAAGAGGAAATAATTAACAGTAAAACCCCCAAAATAAATGCAGTTCAAATGTAAACCATCTGTCAAATATAATGTTTTCATAAGATGACCAATTTGAACATGAAGGATTCATACATTAGATGTGGGCTTCTAAAAATATAGGGCAATAGAAACCTCTGGGCTTTAACCTGATCCTGAATATTCTAAAGTAGCTACTTTAAGTAATGTATAAATTAAGTTCATACACTTTCTTCAACTTTGATGGGCAGGTTGGAGATAAGAGACCCAGATGATGACTCCTATCTCTTTTGTGTATATTTATCACCCCAAAAGGTATTCTCATACACCAAGTAGGAATCTTTGCTGTGTAAGTCTTCCTCATGTGTAAGAACAGCAATGCATTTCCTTAATCAGTTGTTTTAGCTCCATTTCTATCATAGCTGTCACAGACACCAACTTCATTATCATCAATTGATGTTGAATGTTCATCGAATGACAAATAGTAAGTTAAACCAAAGCATAGCATGTGTGATAAAAAGAGTAACAAAAATTCAAACATAGTCCCAGAGAATTAGAATAAAATATTCAGAACTTTAAAGACCACCCTTCTCCCTTCAAAAACCATTACAAATCATGTAGTCCAAATCATTCTTGCTAAGATTTGCTTGTGATTCATCTAGAACTCATGGTCCATCTACCATTCCTTTGCCAAATTCTCTGAGAAATTCTGATGGAGGGTCTCTATCATGTAGTTATTTCTGGCTCAGACTGACAGCTTCCATTGTGTTGCCCTCACAGTCTTTGTTCTTCTCACCTCATGCATCCTGTCTTTTGTATTACATCACAGAGTGCCTGCTCCAACTTCAGCCTTTTCCCCAAATTCCTCCAGATCAAAACAGGTTAATTCTAAAGTTAAAAAGCTAGGGGTGTGTGTGTGTGTGTGTGTGTGTGTGTGTGTGTGTAAGGGAAGGATGACAAAGATGTCCCACTTATTAAAGCAGCAACAAAAACTATTCAATCTTTGATATAATTAAGCTTTCAAATTCTTAAATATCTCCAGGATACTCTCTTGTTTCTCTCCTTCTTGTTCACTTTCCTCATCTCTTCAGCTTCTTACTATGCTTTCTAACCATATTTTTAAGCTCAAGGTGACAAATATTCAAAACATATTTTTATCATAGAGAATAATTTATTTCTTTATTATTCCTCTTTATCTTCTAGCTTCTGAATTCTGTTGTACTTTTTAACAAACAAAACCCAACATGTGATGATGATTATGTTAACCAACTAAATTTGTTCACTTTAAGAGAATTTTAATATGAGTTCTCAATCATGTATTTGTGGGCATATATGTGTGTACATTAAACTTCATTCATACCTCATCAACAACAATAAGAAATAACAACAATACACATACCATTTTTACAACAGGCCATCTTAGATTGGCCTACTCTTCAGTTAAAAATACTCATAACTTTTATAGATAGTTACTCTTCCCAAAGAAAGAAGACTCTATTCTGTAAATAATGACCAATAAAAAGCAGATGTCTTTTAAAATGTGTAAAGACTTATCACTCATAATAAGAACAACAAAATTTAAATCATGAACCATGTTTTCAGATACAAGTTTGATAAAGATAAAAAAATTTGGTAATATACTGTATTAATTTGGTGCAAATGACACTCTCATTCTAGTGTTGCTGGAAAAGCACAATGGTACAACTTCTGTAAAACACAGTCAATGTCATCATTAAAAAAGCTTATTTATCTTGACCCTATAATTTTGCTCTTAGTATATCTTGCAGACATACTCATAGGTAGGTATAATTATTTATATTTATGAATGATTAGTACTATATGGTCATAAGCCAGAACTAAAAAGAAACAACTAAAGTCTTTACTACTAACAGATAATCAGTAAAACAAGTCATGGAAAATTTAAATGATATAAAATGAGTTAAGTATTTAAGGAATAAGTAAATTACATGCAATGAAATTGAAAGATTAGATTCTAGAGTTTTTTTTAGTAAAAATGTACCAATTGAATATACTTGTAATTTGTTTAACACATACAAAACATTATATAAAAGTAACAGTTATATGTTGACAGAATATTGTAAATAGATATGTAAGGAAATTAGTAAGTGTGATGATCTTAGGAAAGAGAGTTAATTTTACTAGTTAGAGTTATTAGAATTATACATCATTTGCATGTTTTATCTACCTATCTATCTATCTATCTCTCCAACTAAAAGAATTACCAGTCACAGAACAGAAGAGTGAATCAGTTGTGGCCTCATTGTCACAAAAGCAATCTGCCCATCTCATTGTTACGATAGTTATTTTGTGTTGAGAATGTTTCACCATTGTCCTCAGTATATTAAAAAAAATTATACTATAGTCGAAAGTCCAAAAGAAAGGTGATTATGTAAATAATACCAAAAATTAAGCACGAATGAATTAGGACAATTAAAATCAGTACCAGTTGTCCAGTTTTTGAAAACAGAACACAGGATTTTCCATGGTAGAGATTCTCATATAACCACGTAAAGTTTTCACAAAAACAATCACAAAAGCACTAAAACATCGATCTATCCAAAGCTTCATATTCAAGAAAAGTTACTAGTCCTTAGCATATAATCAGAGTGGTTTTCAGTATGTCTTGAAATCACACTGCTTAAAAGTGACGAAGAGGACAAGATTAACAATCAGATGTAGGGGAGACCATCACTGCAACACACATGAAGCCTGGGGATCAAAGTTGACTTTGATGTTGATGTTTAACAGGAAGACTTGATCATGAATTTAAATCACACTACTGAAGAATTTGGTACATAATTCCTTGAAAATATTTGCTATTGTAGAGAAAATATTAGTGTCCTTTTATGTGTTTTATTTTTCCTAAATTTTCATTAACAGCTTTTTTTTTCTCTTACAATGCATTTGCTCCCTGAAGCCCACACCAGTAAGCAACACTCCTCGTGGGTCAGTCCTGAGTGACTTGTGAGCCTTCCTCACCAACTGAGAGCAAATCCTTGAACTTGTACATATTATCTGGCCTGCACATTTGGAGAAGAACTTTGGTCTCCAATTTTATATTCAGAGGATATGTGCCTTCTTCCCTTAACTATTGCATGAGTCCCACCTTTTCTTTTTATTTTCTTAGCAGTTCTTGGACTTACCATATCCTCTGACACGAACCCAGCATTCCTTTGCCACCACAGAGGTAGAGAATAGACCACAAAACCTTTATTGTCATCAAAAAACCAGAGTGCTGTACTTACAACTATAAATAAAATGAAAAAAATGTTGATAAGACCTATGTTACAGATCCAGTGAGATCACAACAGTGCAAATGAGGATCAAAAGTGGATGCAGAGAGGAAGAGAACTTGGGAAACACACACTTACTCACAGGACACCCAAGGAAGGATTTCCTCTCAATCTTTACCTGATAATTTCTTATCACCAAAGATGTTGTTTTATTGTTATATCCTGCTTTAACTCTCCCAGAAGTCCTTGAACTCATTCCCCTTTCTCAATAGGAAACTTATAGAGAAGTATGTAAACTCATATTAGCCTTCTTTTATTCAATCTTTTACTGAAAATCTCCATTAACTTTTTATCCAATAAGTCCAAGGATTTCTACCACATTGGTTCATAATGCCTCAAATACCCTATAAAATGGCTACTTTTTTAAAATGGTGCTGTAGTGTCTAAGATAGAAAATCTTTTGAAAGTAAATGACTCAATACAAAGATGTCCTGTTACTAAGAAGCACAAATTTTTGAAAACATTATGTACTGTATATTTTTACTGAAAACCAAGGAAATTTTGCTCCTTATATTGAATGACAAACATTGGTGAAAAAAATCTTAGACTTTATTAATAAGCCTCAATATTTTATATGATATAGAAAAAGTAAAATGTCTGATGCTGTTTGTACTTTAATTTTTGAAATTATCTCTTTGTGGAGATAATTGCCGGGGTCCTTCAGAGGTAGTAGGTGATATTAGTAGTTAGCATCTCCCCTATGGAATGGTTAGTCAGTGGGTGTGAGAACTAGAACTTTCTACTGGACTCCAGAGATGAATGTTCAATGTTTACAGAGAATTCTCACTTGGTTGACTCCTAGGAATTATGATTCCATTCCTTTTCCTTTAAAACTAACTTCTTCTCCTGTTCTCTGTGTCTCTAGAACTAGCACCCATTTTTTGACTTAGATCTGAAGCTATGTTTTTGCTTTTCACTTTTCACTCTTCCTTCTCTTTCCTGCTAAATGAAGTACATTATCAGTTTTGTTAGAAAAGTATAACACACACACACTACCTCTGTTTTCCCAATGATATGTTTATGATGAGGCTATCAGCTTTCAGTATAATTAACCATTTAGTTTCTCTCTCAGTTTCTGATCTTGTCCTCTTGTAAAATAACACAAATCCTTAACTTTTCTACATTGCAGATCTATCTCCCTAACTCCTCAATTTAAAATGTCTGATGCAACATTTGACCTCAACTATCAAAATTCTAGCGCATTTGACTAAGGCTGTCCATGAACAGGTATCTGCTTACAACTCCAGTCTCATGTTTATTCCTCTAAGTTCCAAAAATTATTTTAAAGTTCTTTCAAGTACTACAAACACTCTTTCCTGTCTCTGACCCATTACATATGCAAATGTTCCTGCTGAAGTGTCTGTTTTTCAGTATTGAATTGTCCATTCCTCAATACTGAGATCGCAGCTCAGGTTTTACATCTCTCAAAAGGCTTTGACAGTTCCTTCCCTTTCCTTCCCTTCATCTCTACCAACAGTAGTTAAAGGGGTCAGTGAACCACCTGTGGGCTCCTGTAACCACCGATGTCTGTATTAACATCATATGAGGTATGATCTGTGTTATAAATTTACTTTTCCTGTTCTGAGTCCTTCAACAACAATGAACAAGTCAAAAATGGAGAACAGCCCCAAACCCAGATGAGCCCTTGTACAAAATAGCCATTCAAAAAGTATTTGATGACTAAGTGAATGAATGAATTTCAATAACTCATCCTGTCAAGTTGAAATAAATAACCCAAGATAAGCCCATGTCTCACTCGGAGACCTGAGCTTCCTTGGCAGTAAGAAACTCAGATGGACAACCACCTCCTTATTGACAACTACAATCTTGAAAGATACCTGACTGAGGGAAATACTTGCCCACTCTTGCAAAAGTCTATAGCAAAGTACAGTGGCTCCTAAGCTCTTTCCTGCTATCTTTCCCCATTATCTCTGGAAAAGTAATGCCACAGGTCTGTGTGCAGTGAAGAAAAGACAATAAGAGCATCTTCTGTCAGAGGACTGTTTCCAACAATGCAAAGAAGGATAAATGGCCATTTCTTTCCTTCATTTATTGATTTACTTGTTCATTCATTCATTTCTTCATTCCTAGAGTCTCTAATCAAACACATGCACACACAGGCACAGACACAGACACATCCTCCCAAAAGCACACAAATTACCATTTGTGGCCTGTAATTTTAGAGAAGTAAGACAAGCACATAAACAGGCTGTACTTTACAATCATCTAACGTGTGCTCTTGGTTGTATTAAACATTCATCACCCAGTGTCTTTCCATTGAGTACTTAGGTATACTTAATTTTCTCAGAGTTATTTTTCAATCTCAAGTTAAAATGACCTTAGCCAAAGGTAAAAAGGATTTTTAATGCAGATGCATACTGCACAGAATCCTGGAAACACTTATCCTTAACCCACTCTATTGACACAAGGTTAAAAGATACTTCAGGGCTCAGAAACATTTTTAGCATCTATCCATTTCATTTGGCATCAAGAAAAGGAAAAGACAGGAAAGGAAGAGTTGGTAACTATGGTATAAATTATTTGCTTCTAAAGGCTGGTTCACCCCTAAAAGGAAAAAGAATTAGCCTCAGGCCAGACTGATGGGGGGACATCAAGTTTATTGACACTACTCATCGGAGGAAAGACTGAAAAGGACACAAGAATGTGTCCAGCTCCTCATTTTCCTAGGGCAGCTAAAGGCCCTAAATGTGGCACTGATAATAAGATGATATACTGTCAGACAATGATGTGTGTGGCTTGCCTCTCCTCCCCCCAGCTATTAAAGCTGTATTCAGTGGGAGACACACAGTAATTTGTTGAAAATCATGATTTGCTAAGAAACTCTCACGAAATCCCAAGAGCCCATTATATTAACAAAAGTGACAAGAAAATAAATGTTTTTGACAAGGTAGTGTTTCTATCCCAGGAAGATGGTTGAAACATCGATGATTATTCAGGGAATCAAACTTATTTAAACACAGTCTCTGATACTTACTAACTGTTACAGCGTGGCTTTTTGTGGCTAATAAAACTTGGTTTACATTCCACCTCGTGCCTACTCTGCTTCGCCTCCCTAGGCTCACTTAAAGTGCATTAAGAAGCAGCAAGCAAGATCAGGACGATTGGCTGCAAAACTTAAATAATTCATTTATGCACCACTGCTTTCAGACTGTGTTTTTACAAATGCTGTAATGAGACAAGCTGTGAAATGTTTTACATGGGGAAAGGCAACCAAGTCACTGAAAGAAAAGCCCCTTTCCATGCCCTATTTCTTGAGATTCAGGGCAAAAACCATCAAGGAAAGCACTCCAGGATTTCTGTGTTTCTTATAGAAACATTTGTGCCTGTACCTATTCCCATAGCTACAGTGTCAAATAGATACCATTTTTGTCTTTCCATTAATTAGAATTAAATCCATGTTGTGTTTGAAAGACTTAATCCCTGATTTAATTTATAAAATTGATCTAAATCTAATTCAATTCACAAAGGTACTTTTGTGGGAGGATTTCAAAAATTAAAGTTCATATGCATAAATAACCACACAAAAATTCAGTAACTATTATAAAATTCAAAAAATGATAAGCACTTGAACTGTTAGATAATAAATCATATTATAAAGCAAGCCCATATGAGTATGACACTAACCAAAGAGAAAACAGACTATCTTTGAAAATAACTGTGTCTACAACATGTGAGGAATATTTATATATTCAATATGCAATAAAAGCTGCACTATACTAGTGAGAAAAAATGATTGATTTAAAAAAAAGATTCAGTATAATACCTCACTGCTTATTTGAGAAAGAAATTGTATTTACAGAATTTATCATTTGAAATTACAAATAGAGAGTGACTTATGTATCACAAGTAAAACCATAAAATATCTAGCAAAAATATAAGTGAACATTTATATAATTTTAAAGAGGAGAGAATCATTTTCTAAGCATAACAAGAAAGAAATGAACCACAAATAGAGACTCTCAGATGTTCTTACTGAGAAATATAGAAATGAATGTCAATACCAAAGCACTATTAATAAAATTAAAAGGTAAATTTAAAAATTTAACAAGATTTTTTAAATTAGAGGAAAGGGGTGTTAGTATTCTCTGAAAGTTATCAGAGTCTAAATGGAGTTACTTTGTCATCCCCTAGCCGAAAAGTAAATAAAGCCCAGAGGTTACGAAGGAGGGGCTTTCATGCTCATATGCCTGAAAACAAGAAATAGTCACAAAAGAATCTACTAGAACCATAGGCTTACACAATGGCTACTGCAGCTTTAGACAGAAAATACTTCTGCAAGGATGTCTACCCAGAAACTACCTGTGCAATTTTGGACTAACACCACCCTTGTCGCTAGTCTCTATAGGGGTGGATTATTGTTTCCAACTATCTTATACATTCCATCTCATTTCACCATTGAAGTTCTTCATTTGCCTCAACCTCAGTGAACATGCTGCTAATTTTCTGCAGCATGCATATTCCATTGCTGTGTTCTCCTATTCCCAAATAAGTATTATCATTCTTTGCAAAATCTCTCTGATTGTTCTTAGGTTGACAATTCCTGCTACATAGATTTCTTGTATATCAAAAATAATCATTTAAAAAAACAAGTAAAGGCTATGGTTAGACAAGACAAAAACTATCAGATATATTGAATAGCATGTGCTTTTGCTTGTTTGTTCTTACTTGTCAAAACAACTATCAAATAGTATCATTAATGAAAGTATAGGAAAAAGTCATCTTTGAAAGTGTAAGTTGGCTCAGTTATTTTTTTATGGAAACGAAGTAAAACAAAATTTCATAACAAAACAATAGGCGAATAACAATAGTTAATACATCGCATATTGCTATCTTTAAAGTAGTTATTCAGAGTATAAGGTATGGGCACTAAAATTTTCTCTAATCAATGTTAGCACAAACCATCCTTTTTCAATGAGCCAAGAGGCAGTAATAATATAACTGTTTTGCAGTTTTTTCCCTTTCCCCTTGTATTCTTCCCCGTTTCCCCATCCTAGTTTCTTTATTCTTTTGAACAATTTCTTCCCATTTCACAATATCTATTGTACATTTTATACTCATTTACACTTTCAGTTCCTCACACCAGGGAGACAATATGGTGTTTACAAATGTGAGTCTGATTTATTTCAATTTTGAGTATGGTCTCAAATTGCATTTATTTACATATAAAAGATCCAAATTTATCCTTCTTTATGACTGAGTAGTACTTCATTGTTTAAAAAATATCACATCTTTTTTATTCATTCCTCAGTTGATGGGCATTTAGGTTATTTCCAAGATTTAGCTGTTAGGAACTGTGCTGCTATAAACATGGGTGCACATATATTGGTGTGAGGAAATATTCTCAAATGACTATGTACTTCAGAGGATTTTAAAATAAATTTCAAACCAGAAATTGCTCTTCCAGGAATTTTTGTAAGGTAACAAACACAAATATATTTATAGAAGAGTTTATAACATAATTATTCATAATGGTTAGCCTCCAGGAAAATAAAATTTTCTGAATACAGAGTATTTACATATTAGTAAAACTATGTAACTTTTAGTGATTACTGCAAAAATACAGGGAAAAGGTTATGCATGAGACTAAGATACATGTAACATGTAAGGACACAGAGAAGATGAAAATAAAATTAAAGGAAAGTCAAAAGTTGGTAATGTTCAAATTACCAGAAAGATGAAAGAATTCTTAATTTGTATGTACTTATTAAAAAACTTCAAAATATATAAAAGAAAAAATCAACTAAATGAATCAAATTGTAACTCTATTATCTATTGGATTGTTTGTAACATGCAACTCTCAGTGTACAATTTATCAAGGAGACAAAAAATAATAAATATACAGAATTTTCCACAATGTAATTAACAAACATAATCTATAGACAAAAATGGAAAAGTCGCCCATCTTCTCAACTACCCCAGACTACATTTCTCAGTTTACAGGAGTACATGATTCCAAGTGGAATAGGGCATGTAGAAAAATTAGCCACTTAAGTGGCCTTACAGCAAGTGTAAATAATTTTCAAAGGGTGGGATATCATAGAAAGCTTATTCTCTATGGACAGTGTAGTGCAGTTATTAATAAAAGTATCACTGTGTAATAACCATAAATTTTAAATTAAGAAAATATCTTTACATAATTTATTAACAAAAATTATATTGGAAATAAAATGTAGGCATAACTAAGAAAGTATTATTTATAAAAACAAAAAGATGCAGCTAAAACAGTATTTAAAGGGAAATGCATAACCATAAGTACTTGCATTAGGAAAGAAGAAAGGTTTAGTATTACAGAAGTTAACTACCCGAAACTATTTTAAAAGTTAGAAATCAAAAAATTACACCTATAGAAAATGTGAAAGCGATAAAAATATGATAATAGAGATGAATATAAAAAAAGACACCATAGCAAGAAATTGACTACCCAAAACTACTTTAAAAGTTAGAAACCAAAAAATTACACCTATAGAAAATATGGAAGTGATAAAAATATGAAGACAGAGATGAATAGAAAAAAAAAGATAACATACCAAGAAATTGTTAATGAAATTTAGTGTGATCAACCACAGCACAGAGCGCCTTAACAAAGATGCAATATATAAATCACAGGACAGTCAAAGAATGATCGGTTCAACTTTATGCCAATGAATTTTAAAATGTAGTCAAAATGAACAAAGTTGAAGAAAATATCAATTATTAAATACATTTCAAAAGAAAATATAAATGATCCTATAATTTTTAACTATTCAATACCTAAAAATAATTTTATGAAGGAAACAGTGTCTCAGCTTGTATTTTTTTAAAAAGACAATTGTGAATATTTACATAATTGCTTCAGAAAACAGAAAGTGAGAAAAAGTTTCCAACTGCTTTTATGCAGCTACAGTAATAAGCCTCAAATTACAAACTTACAGGCTAATTTCATTCATAAGCATAGATGCAAAAAATATATAAATTATCCAAGAAAATCTAGGAATACGTAAAAATAACCAAGTTGATTTAACTTGGTTATCCCTGAAGATGAATTTAAAATTTAAAATGTTCACAATTTAATTTAGTACATTAACATATTAAAACAGCTAAACTGAATGTGAAGTAACAGAGTTTGATAAAATCCAACACTCACTTGCAATTTAAAAAAAAGACTCTTTACAAACTAAAAACGCAAGGAATTAAGAAAACTAGAAACAAACATCATTTTAGTGGTGAAAATTTAAAATAATTTTTACATCAAAAGTATAACAAGGATATCTACTATTACCACATTTTTTCACTTTTATAGTCATAATTTTAGCCAGGACAAGGCAAGAAAAAGACAAAATAATAGTAATTGCAAGGAAAGAAATAAACAATTATGATAACCACAAAATAATTTCTAAGAAAAGCATTAGCATCCGTAACGGAATGTAACAGATTTTCCAAGCATGAAATAAAGCTGTGAAATTCAGTTATTTCTAGATATTGACCATATACTTTTAGAAAAAGTGATTTAAGGAATGTATGACATATATAATTGCAAATAAGCAAGAATCTAGGAACAGTTTTTAGCAAGACTTGTGAAGAAAATTATGAATTTTATTGGAAGGCATTAAAGAATCTTGCAATATATTAGGTAAATATCATGTTCATACATAGGATGAACCAAGTTCATAAAAATACCAACTCTTATGCTGATGCAAATTTTTTTATTATTAATGTTTTTTATTTTAAAGAGAAAAACACACAGAAAATCAAAACAAAAAAGAGACAAACAACTACTACAACAACAAAAAACCCCAAAACAATAATAATATAGGCTTTCAAAACAAGATGATAGGAATTTAACAAAGGTTGTTATATTGCATACTGTCATCTTCAAAAGAATTGCTTGGATAACCAGATATAGACATGCAAACTAATCAAACCATATGAGTATTAACTGTTCTTTTCCATGAACTAATAGATTTAGTAATATAATCATTTTAACTATCTTATGTATATACATATATATATATGTATAAATTTATATCTTTTTCCTTTTCCCTTCCTTCTTTCCTCTTTTCCCCTATCTTCATTACTTTTTCCCTTTGAGCAGTTTCTTATCTTTTCACAATATCTATTGTAGGTTTTCAGTCTTATTTACTTTTTCAGTTTCATACACTAGGGAGACAATATGGTATTTACACATGTAAGTCTGATTTATTCCACTTATGAGTATGGTCTCAAGTTTGAAATGAATACACACTTCTCAGGTGAAGAAATACAAATGGCAAATAAATACATGAAAAAATGTTCAGCATCATTGGTCATTAGAGAAATGCAAATTAAAACAGCACTGAGATTCCATCTCACTCCAGAAAGAAGATTAACCAAGATTAACAAATCAACTCATAACAAATGCTGGAGGGGCTGAAGGGAAAAAGGAACTCTTCTGCACTGTTGGTGGGAGTGTACACTGGTGCAACTACTATGGAAATCAGTGTGGAGGTTCCTCAAAAAGCAAAGATTAGAGGTTCCATTTGACCCAGCTATCCTCCTTCTGGTCATTTTCTCAGAAGAATTGAAAACATCATACCACAGTGATACATGTGCACCCATGTTTATAGCAGCGAAATTTGTAATAGCCAAATCTTGGAAACAACCCAAATGCCCATCAACTAAGGAATGGATAAAAAAGATGTGGTATTTTTATACAATGGAGTTCTACTCAGCTATAAAGAAGGATAGCATTGAGGCTTTTATAGGTAAATGGATGTGACTTGAGGCTATACTCATAAGCAAATAAATAAAACTAGCATGTGTAAATAGCATATTGCCTTCCTAGTGTAAGAAACAGAAAGTGCAAATAAAATTCAAAATCTACAATAATTATTGCATAAAGGTAAAAAACTGCTCAAAGGGGAAAGGGTAAAAAACTGCTCAAAAGGGATAGGGGAAAGGAGGAAACAAGGAAGGGAAAAAGAAAAAGATACAAATTTGTATATATATATATATATATATATATATACATATATACATAAGATAGTTAAGATGACTAAATTACTAACTCTATTAGTTCTTGGAAGAGAATAGTTATTATTCTTATGATTAGATCAGTTTTGCATGTCTATATATGGTAATCTAAGCAATGAATACACAATATGAAATAATCAAGAGAAAGAAGATTGAGGGAAATCCATAAGGAGTTTAATTTGTAGTACTGTGATTTGAGATTTTTGTGAAACATCATCAAACTGTATACACTCACTTGGTAATAGAAAATATTATTTGCCATTCAGGGGAAAGACTCAGGTTGAGATAACTATCAGGGACAGCCGAAGCTATGGAAGAAGATGAGATTGCCTGGTTCCCCCGGTACGGAACAAAAAGAGAAGACCATAAGCAAAGCTCTCTATAGCACTGATGTTTCAGAGTGATCAGAGGAAGACTAACAAACCAAGAAGTTGGGAAGAGATAATAAGGTAGGCAAAGAAATAGGCAAAATGGACCCAAGATCTGGGATCAGGGATTTTTATGAAAAGAGTAGTCAATAGTACCAAATGCTAAAGAGAAGCCATGACACTGAGGATATAAATGAATGAATTATATTTTACTTGTGAAGAATAGCAGGTGACTTTGCTAACGATTTTAGGAAAAGGCTTGGGATAATAACCAGTGGGGGATCAAATGAACTGTGATTGAATTAGGGAAGTACTTGCTACAGTTGCACTGAGACTGAGAGACAAACCAGAAGGTTCTGGGGACACAACCATTTGTTCCAGGCAACAAATTAAGGGAACCTGGATTAAGGCAGCAGCAGTGATGTAAGGAGTGGATGGATTGTCAGATTTTGAAGCACTACATATTTGAGTTGGGAACAAAATTATTTGATGACTGATGTTATTATAGGGCATGGGACTCAAGGAAACTAGGGAAGGAGACAAGTTGAAGATGTCTTTGAAGATACTATCTAATTTGGGCAGTTAAGAGTCAGTGAAGCATTAAATAGTCTTACAATGTATGAAATAAAACAATGTGGGGGAAGATATGAATTCCATGCTAACCATGGTATGCTGCTGATATGTGTTACCTTCTTACAAACATCTCGAAGCCTCTTAGATTTATGAGAACCTATGACAGACAGAGATGAAAATACAGCTTTGTAATTTATTTACACATAGAAAACATTATATACGCAAAATAGTATATAATGCCTTCCACACAGGAAAATCCATAGAGCTCAAACAAACAGAACTATAGGACAAGCATGGAAAAATCCAGGCCTAAGCATAATGGTAAAAGCACCAGGGAAAGAATTATTACAGAAAATAAGGAATCCAATTCTTTCAGATGAGATGCTTCTGTTCTTACATGTGAAAAGAACTGAAAGGCTCTGTCTTTTTTCAATTCAGAGTGAAAGAACATGCAGGGAAAGTAGAGAAACTGTGCTTTGAAAATCCGTCTCCAAATCCCACAGCCATAGCTATAAATGAACTGTGAGATAGGGCAGACTTCATTTTGTAAACAAGAACACTGTTCTCAGACAGAAAAGACTTGCATTTGGCTCTGAAATCAAAATGCATGATTAGATAAATTACATTTCTTCCCTAATCCAGGATATCTGGCTTTCTCTCCTTTTTCATATTGCCTCTGGTGAGGGTTGTACATTAAATACCTTTTATGTCCTACTCCTACTTATGCTACCTTTCTTGATACTTATTTTGATTTTCCTCTGCTCTTGTTGAAAACAGATGAGAATGTGACTTCTGGACTCTGCTTCTAGAACAGAGGAAATACAGATCTGATTAACTTTGTTGAACCAGGTGTTAGATTCATTTTGATGGAGTGTCTATCAGTCTGCTTGGGCTGCTGTAACAAAATATTACAGCTCTTCATGGTGCTGGGTCTTCTTGAAAACCTGTATAAGCTTTCAACAGGACTCTGGAACATTTCATAGGGTCTTAAATCAGCTGTTGGACTTTTTTTATATTTGAGAAAAATAGCCTTGTAAACACTTTAAAATTACAACAATATCTCTCTTTTTCAGTTAATATAAAGAAATATTTACTATTTATCATTGTAAATAATTAATTTGTGCTATGAATTTATGTGGGACTGAGCATTTCTCAATCATGGAGAGCCCTAACAATGTAGAACATTTGTAAGTAATATCTACATGGAAAGGTTGCAAAAGCATCAAGTTAAACTATAAAATCACTTGAAAATTGAGCCTGTCAGAGTGTGAAGAAATTTCTGGATGGGCTTTTAGAGCTTATGGCTTATCTCCAAAAAATTTTCCAGGAAACTAGACAGCTCCCTGGACACCCTCCTGCATGAGAAGGTAGAGGCTGTAGGACTGTGATTGTGATGGGAAGTTCAAATAGGAGGGCTGCTGTCGACCTTTTCAATAACCCTGGCCTTGTCTTCTCCTCAATTCTGACCCAATGCAACTCTTTGGTGCTTGTGATTAACTGCGAGAAGAAGAAGAAAGACACAAAAACTGAAAGATGCAGATGATTATAGGAATATTTCAAACTTTCACTTGTGCTTTAACAATAAATACTAAAGACCAGAGGGAAGAGAATTTTCTTTTCGCCTCTATGCAGTAGCAGTCGGAGAAGACCTGGTGGGATTCTACTAGTGCTGCTGAGGTCACAAGAAAAAAACAGGAATATAGCCATAACCAGGGATGTCAGGCTGTAGTGGAGGTCAGAAGCAAAGAGAGGAGAGACAGGCCACAGGAAGCAGCTGCATGAGATAGAGAGAAGTCCTCGGGAGGGTTTGGAAGAGGTCTCAGGAACTCTCGGAATAACAGAGGATTTATATGACCAAAGGTCTCCCTAGAAACCTATTTGTGTGAGGCTGTGGCATGTAGTTTTCAACTTTCTTCCTTAGGGTTTAAGGGCAGGACTTACCTGTAGGATTTGAGCATCTCTAATAGCAATGTTCTGTCAGTTCTGGAGCATAAGTCTCCAGGAGTTGGGATACATCAGTTTAACTATCTGCTACAATGCTTGTGTATGTGTGTCACATAGAAACAACATCAAGATTACTGAAGAGAACCTTTTAATGGCCCGATATAATCAATGGTAGGTAGACTATAACTCATGAAGACCA
>RJWT010027714.1:0-15431 GCA_004365215.1 Cuniculus paca
TTCAGGTATGCGACTCCCGATCTCTTCTGTGTTTACATCTCCTGAACTTGTTCTGCTTGGGTTGGAGGTCAGAGACTGCCTTTTGCTTCTTCATCTTGATATATTCCTGGGTTCTTCCAGACAAGCAGGTAGTGGGGTCCCAGGCACTTCTTGCATTGGCTATAATTTCTCTGAAACATGACTGTTTGGTTCTCTTGGCCAGTGCTGGCTACAGGTATCTGATGGTGGCCATTGCGTGTGCTGGTGCAGGGCTGGCTGCTACTTTCCCCAGCCTGTGCTAGCTCTCCAATGGGCACTGGAGTGCACATGGGAGCAGGGCTGGCCATTGCCTTCTGGACCTGAGCTGGTTACCAGCTGGAGGCTTCCCTGATGGAGGCTAGAGTGTGCATGGGAGCAGGGTTGGCTGTTGCATTCTGGACCTGAGTTGGTTACTGGCCAGAGGCCTCCCTGATGGCGGCTGTCAACTTCTTCTTAAACCCTATTGTGTATGTGTGAGTTGTTGAGGAGGAGATATCAGAAGCATTCCATCATGAAGCCTTCTGGTTGAAGTGGAGGAAAACATCAGCAGAGGTCTTTATTCCAAATGTAGAACACAGAATGATTTTCCCCTTTTTTTCCTTGTTTTTTTTTTTTGATGTCTTTCTTGTTATGTTTTTAAATTTTTTTTTTGCTACTTAATGTCATTCTAATTACGGAAAAGTTAAATATTTTAATTATTATCATTAGTTTTACTGTTTATCTTACATAGTGTGCAATGCTAATTTTAAATGCAAGTGTAAATACATCTGTAGAATCACTGAAATTTCATAATTTGTGGTTTTTAGTTCCCATATATGCATGTACTTCATTAATACAAGGACAGTAGAAAAGATACACAAAACTAATTCCGTGGTTTTATTTTTGATATACATGCTTTCTGTCAAATTCTGTTCCTTTCACCTATATTGAGGAGGAAGGATTACAATCCTCCCTTTCCCATCGTTCCCTTTCCTCTGTGCCATGTTTTCTGTGGTAAGTGGCAGACTAATACAAGGAAGTGACATGAACACAAAGACTTTAACAAGAAAGAATGCAAGTTGACAACAAGTAAACACAAAGAATTCAGCAAGAAAGGTTGATCAAGTTCCTTGGTGGCCTGCGTTTCTTAGGCCATTACTGCCTTTTGTCTATGTCATAAGAAAGTTCCAATATAATGGAGAATGTGGCATCTTGCGGCTGTCAGAATCCCACTTAGTCAATCATGGATGTGACCCACTTCTTTGTTCCATTTTTGTTTGGAGTCCCACTGAACTTCTGGAGGTCTGTGCAAGTATTGGATGAGGGTAGCAAGGAAAAGTGGAACTGCATGTATCTCCTCTGCTTACTGATGTGGTTCATTTCTCTGTAATTTACCTATAAAATACCAGTGCAGGGATACAGTTACCATGAATGGAAAGTGATAGGAAGAAGAGTATTAAGATACGTACAGGGCCTGCCTGACTGGGACCTTGTAATAATACATGGATTAAATGCCTGTGAATTTAGCCCTGATTATAGCTGAGCAGTATCCACTACCTTTACGTCAAGTTATATGTGAGTCTTTGTCCTAGAAGGACATGCTCAAAGATAGCTTGCTGCAAATGCAACCCTGAGAAATGGCATAAGCAGAGAGAGGGGTTTCAGTATATTTCATTCTTGGTATGGTCAGTGTGAAGGTACCCACTGAAGATTGTCTTTCTCAACAAAAATCATGAGGGGCAGAACTCTGTATGCCAAAGGGTTAAACTGAAAATATTCTGTTTGAAAATTCTGTAGCTACTGCAGACCTTGGATGCAGTTGGCTAAGAGTTGCATGGAAAATTTTAGAAAGTGGACAGAGGATCAGTTACCTTTTTTGTGTGTGAAAATGAAGACTCTGGCACATATGTATCCCCATACAAGGAGTATAAATAAAAAGAAAAGTGAACATAGCCAACTTTTTTTTCATTTCACTTTGCCACTCGATTTATGAGTTGAATTCTGGATCCTGAAGGAACAGATATGCACTCATGATTTACGCACTGAACAAACATTTACTCAGATTTATTAGATGTCAGTTTCTATACTAAAGTATAGAGCTATGATAGTATCTAGGTAGACACAGTTTGTGTCCACAAGGAGTTTACATTCTAGTGGGTTAGGCAGGTAACAAATAAACAAAAGCATGCTGTAAATTCTATGAAGAAAATTGAAAAGTTTTCCCAGAAAATAATTTGATAGGAAGGACAGATTTGGAGAGGTGGCTGGGGGAGTTGTCACTGAAGAGTTAGTATATCCACACCTAAAAGATAAAAGCCCAGACAAATGGAATTGTAGATTCAGTGATCCTTATTAGGAAGGGGCTTATCTTCTTCTAAGAACTGCATGATAGTCAGATTGGCTGAAGCATGATAAATGAAGGTGAAAGTAGAAAATGGGTTGAAGGCTGGAGATCTAGCTCAGCAGCCTAAGTGCCTGCCTGGCAAGCGCAAGGTCGTGAGTTCAATCCCTTGTGCTGCAAAAAAAAAAAAAAAAAAAAAAAAAAAAAAAAGAAAATGGGTTGAAGAGGCAGAGTCTCTACAAAACTCTCCCTGGATATCTCATTACAGGATCATCCTTTCTCCCCCGCTCTCTTTCTTCTCTTCCATCCCTTCCATCCTTTCCATCCATGTCATAGGGCTTGACTGGGTATGATAGTGGCTTAGGAGCAGCTCTCTCTGACATTTAGGAGTGGAATCACTGTGGTTCTCATCATAGCATATGTTGCTGTATTTGAAGGCTGAACACACACACACACACACACACACACACTAAGAATGGGAGGGACTGGTGTTTAGGAGACTTCCTAGAGATTCCTGTTGACTGGCAACATGCAATTAAATGCTATTGTAAAGCTTTTGCCTGTGTGTCAACCCGACTCAGAATTCTCTATGGATGTAGAGTGAGAAGGAAAAGGTTATTACCTAATTGCCAATAGAAAAGCATGTGTCAAGGAAATATTTTTTGCAACATTTGTAATATGCTTCTGTTATGTCGTCCCCTAGTCCCATTTTTCCATTTTAAAAATGCTCTCCTTCTTTGAAATAATTTATCCTGTCTTTTTACCGAGTGTTGTGGTTGATAGCCTCTTTGACTACACTTCATGTTATATGTAAAAATCAACAGTGAAGATAGCAGTCACTTCAAGTAAAATCACTGGCAGTCCTCTATAAGTTGAGGCACACATAAAATCTAGGGCAACCACAATGGGTGAAAGATAAACAAGGAATGTTAAAGAGGAAAGAATGACATCCTTATCTTAGCCTTTATGCTGCTGTGATTTTGGATTTGAGTGTATGAGACTCGGGAAAGTTGCATCAATAGTTGGTGGAGTACCTTGTTCTTCCAGTTTTGAGGAACATGTTCTTTTGTTATGCTTAACCTTAGTGAGTGACTTGAGTATGAGGATTGCTTTCCTTATCTGTGATCTCATGAATCTTATCAACCAGGGTTATGGAGTAAGCTAATCTACAAACCTTGAAAATTCTTGGAAATGTACATTTATGGCTTGAATCTTTATATTTATTGAGGCTTATATTATGGGCTAGAGTATGGTAAATATTCTGGATACACTCAAAAGAATATTTCATCTTCTGTTGTTGGTGGAGTGTTCTTTGTAAATGTCAATTAAATCAAGTTGGTTGATTATGTTGTTCAAATCTCCTATGTTCATATTTTTTTATTTAAATAGTATATCAATTTTTGTAAGAACATATTGGAATTTTCAGTTAGATTTGGGAATTGGTTTATTTCTCTTTGGAGTTCTATCGGTTTTTGCTTTATGTATTTCAAAGCTATGCTATTAGGTACAGAAATTTTTATGACCTTTTGACTAGTTTGACCTCTACATAATTATGGAATTATAATTTTTATGCCTGGTAATAATCTTTTCTTTGAAATGTACTTTATCTAATATTAATATAGCCACTCTTTCTTTCTTTTGACTATAGTTATCATGGTACCTAATTTTTTAGCTTTTTTCCTTTAACTTATCTCTGTTTTATATTTAAAGTGCAATTTTGTGGGTGGTATATAGTTTGGTTTTGCTTTTATATTCCATATGATCACCTCTGTTTCTAATTTGAATTATCATCAGACCATTTACACTTACATTTAATTATAGTTGTCAGTGTGGATAACTTTATCATCTGGTGATGTGTTTTCTCTGTCCTGTCTTTCTTTGTTTCCTTTCTTGCTTTTTCTGTCTTCTTTTTGTATTAATTCTATTTTATCTCTCTGTTGATATATTAGCTATAATTTTTAATTTTATCCATTTAGTGGTCATGTGTAAATGTGCTACATATTTTACATATATTTTGCATTTCACATATACTTAAATATTTAACTTTTATTTGAACTTATATGCTTAATTTACTTTCAAGTAATATTTTACTACTTCACATATAATGTATCTTGCAGTTGTGTATTTCTATTTCCTTAGCAGATTGTTTTCATACATTTTACTGATACATATGGTATAAAACCCATATTGCATTGTTACTATTTTCATTTAAAAATCATTTATATTTTAAGAGTATGCAAATAATAAGAAAAACAATCTTATATATTTATCCATGTAGTTACCATTCCTAGTATTTTTCTTTCCCTTGTTTAAACCTATACTTCCATCTGTTATCCTTCTTTCTTCTGCATAAAGGAAATTTCTGTTTTCTGCTTTTTTCCCTTAACATTTCCTGTAGTGTATGGCTGTGATGAGGAATTCTTTAACTTTTTTTTAATAAAAATTTCATTTCACCTTCATATTTGAGATATATTTTTAAATGTAGAACACATGTGTCATATTTTACCCCTTCTTTCAGTGGTTGGGCATGTTGCTCTACTGTCTACCTATTTGCGTTGTTTCCAATGAGAAACCTGTTGTCTTGAAGATCTTTGTTTTGTTTAGTACCTACCCCTAGCTGTTGTTAACATTTTCTATTATAACTATTTTTGAACAACTTGGTAATGATACAGTTTTCTACTCTGTAATTGGTATTGTGTTTCTTGTGTGAGTGCTTGTAGTTAGTTGAACCTCTTGCATCTATGGGTTCAAAGTATTTATTAAATTGGGAAAATTTTTATCGATTATTTCTGCACATTTTTTTCCTGCTCTCATCACTCTCTTGCTAACTTGGGGCTGAAGGAAGCAGTGGTTAGGGTGCAAAACTATCACTACTTTGTCTGTCTGCCCCTTTAGTCCTGATCTACATACTACGTGGACTTTTTTGAATCAAACCAGTTTATAAGACTTGGGAATCATTTATCATTACTACCAGTGTCCAGCATTTTGCTGTTTTCTTTTTCATTCTGACATTTGTTGTGTATTTTGGTAAGTAGATCAAGGGTCAATGAATTAAATGTTACTTTCTGACTTACATTTTAATCCTTTGGTCTGAAATTAGAGGCAAAGTTTTCTCATAATAAAATTTTTTCTCATGCTCTGATGTTTCATTTAAAACTAGAATTACCCAGTTTCTTTTAAATCTTGATGACCTACTCAGGTGGAACTGAATTTAGAAGGTTGAAGTAGAGAACTATGGAAGAGCAGTGTTACCCAGTGAATTCTAACACCCTAAAGTATGGTTTGCTTTTCTTTAATTCAAAATGCCTGATCTAAATATCTATGCTTTCTATGTTATGTGATGAAATTAAACTAGATTCCAGTAAACTTAATCTCCTAAACTGCAACATAACTAAGGTATCAATTGTTTAGGAGTTGGAGTCACTAATATATATATGACGATTTTTCATTAACACCAACAACATCAGACTTGTTTTCACATTAGGTTAAAATAGTAATTTAGCTGTTTAGTAAATGATTAATGCAAATAGTGTTATATAATATGTTAACTAGCAATTGGTAGATGTTGCCAAGTACTGATGATTAATTTCCTTAATAACACGGGAAGTACCAGGCCATAAATTTCAGTTAAGCAAGTTGTGTGGATGAAGACACAGCACCGGTGCAGAGCAGCAGAGCCTGTGGGAAGAGCACAGATATGTGTGGGTCCCACTCTGGGTCTTAGGTCTGCTGAGTATTCATGTAACTGTGAGCAAATTAACTGCTCTGGAAATTCAGTTATCCTTCTGTAAAATGCCCCAAAGTTCTACTACTGTTACTACCAGGACAATAATGACGACAATGATGATGATGTTTTTGCGGTACTGGGGTTTAACCTAGGGCCTCTGCACTAAGCTACATTTCTACTTTTTATTTTAAAACAGGGTATTGTCAGGTTACTAAATTGCTCAGGCTGGGCTTGAACCTATGTTTGTCTTGCCTCGGCCTTCCAGAATGTTGTCATTAGAGGCATGCACAACCACACCCAGTTTATAGAATTATTATTATAATAAATAAATGGTAACATATAGCCAGAGTCTTCCTATGTTATTAGGTGCTGCCTTGGAATGTGTCTGAGCATGGTTTTCTATTGTGTCTAAGATGGCATTTTTCCTGAAACAGGAAGAGACTGGGAAAAATAGTGAGACTTGTCACTGTAGGCTTTTAAGTGTCCTCTATTTGAATGACAGCTGGAAGGTCAGTGTTCCTGATGCAGAGTGAGGAGGAGAGATGAGATGTAGCCAGTGATCACAGGCAGATGAGGGACAGATTGCCCCATTGTAGGCCATTGTTATTTGAAGTGAAGTGGGAAGCCAATGTAGAGATTTGAGAGAGGACTGATATGACCTGACATAATTTTGAAGGTTTACTGCAGCTTCCACATTGAGAGTAGGGTGTAAGGGGGATAGGGCAAAAACACAAAGACTGATAATACATTAAGTAGAGCTAAGTTAGCAGGTTGCTTAATTGCATTCTTACATATGTGTTGCCAGGGAGAAACTTTGTGGTGAATACCCATGAAACCTCTGTGAGATAGGAAGGGTTGGCTTCCTCTGGGGGAATGTAAGTTCCTTTTGGCAGATAAGGAAATATTCCTAGGTGAATCAGAGGTGTCCTTTCTCTTATTAATGGTGACTTGGTGACAGGAAAGCAGACTTGCTGGCTGTGGCCCTCCTGGATGTTTCAGATCTATTTCTGGAAAGCAGACTTTACAAGGTATGCAAGGAACTTCTTTTTATTGCGATTTAAAAGTTCCCTAATTGGGTTGAGTTCAGGTTTTGTGTCATGGTTCTGTTTTTCTGGGAGAAGATAAGACAGAAGAGAGCTGTGGGTTCTTGGGGTAGAACAAATGCAAGTGTAGTAATTAGGCAGTATGGTCCCTCCACGGCAAAAGTCTTAAGCAGCTCAGGTAAACACCAAACAAAAAAACCCGCCACTTGCATTCAGATGTAGATGGCTGGTAAAATCTTAGAAAATGTGTTTACATGTACTTTTCCGCGGTAACATCCTTTACATAAAGCATTCCACACTGTGATAGCTATGTCATTAGCCTGATAATCACAAGTTAACTCTCTACTGCTTTTTATATGGTTTGCTCTGTGTGTTGGTGTAGAGCAGAATGATAATGCTTCAGCGATACTGGTCCAAGAACTTTCCGGTTGGATGAGGAAGGAGAATAGATAACTTCCAGAAAAGAAACGTAGTTAAATACAAGTAGAGCAAGTGTCTTAGGATAAACAGGCATTTTAATCTGTTTAGTAGATGATAAGTAACCTCCATGTTTTTCAGACTGTGCCAGATACACACGTGTTTAACATGTTGCCTGCCTCAAAGATGCTAACTAATATCTTTTAGGATTGATAATTACATTGTTATAGGCACAGTTAGGTAATGGTTAGTTGTAAGATTAAGATTTTTAAAGATAGCAGGTACTAGGAGACTGAAGAGAATATTGAGATATGATTCAGGAGGGCTGCTTCTCCATTATCTTGTACGTGGGATATGATACTTTTTAATAAAAGAAACTGTTAGGTTTTTTATAAATACAAAATGAAATTGATATAATTATATGACTAAGAAAGTACAAAGTCATTATTATAAATAAAACCATGACTTCCATTTACAACATTTGGATGTTTCCACTTGACTTCGAAGAAAAATCTTAATGATAGATAATTCTCTATTATTATTTTATAGATAATGTTGAGAAACAGGATTTGTCCTGAGTGGTTAAAAAATATTTGACCATAGTATGGACCATGTTTTGCCCAAGTTTGGTGGTACAGGCAGGGGATTCTTAGTAAGAGTCATCTTTAACATTTATCCATGTAGTTTTATAATGAAAACCAGGATATGAAGAAGAGGAAAAATAGCAATTTAAAGCATCCATTCTGTGTAGCTTATAATACTCTCTGCTTTCCAAGGTTCATTTCAGAGTATTTTGTCTTATATATTCTGATCATATAGTTGTTATGTCAATCACGTATGTTAGGGTATTGTCTAGCTGTTTGGTTATACTGCAGCTTACTTAATCATTCTGTATTATTGAGTATTACTGGAATATTATCTAGCATTGCTCTCGCTTTTTTGTTAAGCTCAAAACTTCAGGGGCTTAAAAAGTCCAGTGAAAGTCTATCCTTTGTTATCCTAAAACATGAGTGCAGACACCGATGGTTTCCAGGTGGTGTGCCTCAGAGCAGTGGTTCAGGACCCATGTTCTTTCCATGTGAAGCTTCATATGATATTCTGTGGTCTCAGAATTTACTGCATTCAATCAACAGACAGAGTAGAGGATAGATAGTTCTTGTGTAGTCAGTCACTTATGCTTCTTTTGAGAAAACACATTTGTTTCTGGGTGAATAAGCATTCAATCTTCATATGGTCTCTAAATTTGGCTCTTGCTGATAACAGTACTTTAAAATAGTTTTATGTTAACAGTTTTCTATTTGACATAAATTTCTTTGGTATAGATTTCTAGAAATAAGTATACTGGGTATAATAGTATACTGTGATATGATAGTAAGCTATATTTATTTAATTAGTGCATTAAAATAATAATTTATGTACCTGTAATGTATCTGGATATAAACACATTGCATTCATTATTGCTCAGCCTGACTGAAGAGTATTTTTTCAATCCTCTCTCTAGAAAAAAAGACAAAAAGTCCCCAACTTACAACATTGACTCATTTTTTTTAACTTTGTGTTAGTGTAAACGTGGTATACATTCTGTAGAAACTGTAGTTTGAATTTTGATCATTCTTTGGGGTAGCAATATACAGCAGGATGCTCTACTGTGATGTTGGGTAATAGCACTGAGTGAGGTCCCAGCTTGCCACCCAATCAGAAGGTTCAACAGCCAATACTCTGCAGCGCACTGTTGCCAACGTCTTTTGAACAGTGCATTTTGTATTTGTCATCTCATCACACCTGTGAAAGACCAATTTGTATGTGTATGTGAGATATTCAACACTTTGACTAGGTTTTGAGTTAAATGGTTTCCCCAACTGTAGGCTAATGTAAGTGTTCTGAGCATATATAATGTATAGTAGACCAAGCTATGAAGTTTAGCAGGGTAGGTGCAGTAAATGCATTTTTGACATTCAGGATTTTCAATTTACAGTACATGATTTCATGGTAAGTTAAGGAGCACCTATATTTACATTGTTATATTTTAAGAAAATTTTGTTTTATTATATTTTATTCAACAAAAATATGAGTTAAATAAGTTAACAAAGCAGATACAAGTACTGTTAGAATAAATTTTTTAAATAATACATGTGATTCAAATAGAAAAACAGAGCATTTGTCTGACAGCCTTTTTATTCTTTATTTGCTTATTTACTGAAAAGAAAAGAAAAATGTCATTTCAGACTTACAATTTGTAATGAATCTTCCTGAAAGCAGGAAATTTTCATTCTTCATACACATTAGAAGGTACTATGTTTAAAATATGATCATTTTTCTAGCTTTGCAAGAGATTTTATATATATGAGTGAATAGAGTAGGTCACCAATGTGATCAATTCTTGTTTTGTTTTCGTATTTCTAGCACAACTGAAACAAGATTGGAGACTTAGAATGGGCTCTATTTTATATGATCTCAAATAGTACAGTCAAAAATTGCATTGCATTTTTGTGAAAATTAGCAAGTTTATATAAGAAACAATGGTATAAGAAAAATTGTTACCACAGTAATTTCAGTGGAGAAATCCCTAAGTGTCACATACATTTGAAGAACTCATTCCAGCTTGTAAAGTTCTTTCTCAGTCTCCACCAGCTTTATGGTTCAAGATCTGCAAATGGAAAGAACATGAGAAAATGTTCTCATTTGCTAGTTATATGATGTTTTCATGGAATAAGTGAAATCTAACAAAACTAGTATGACCCAGAGAATTCAGAGTCACTCTTGAATTCCTGGGATATTTTATAATACTTCTGTTGGAAGATGTTTTTACCATGTAGCTGAGTTTCAGACACCCAAAGTTAAAAGAAGAAAAGTTTATTTTAGTTCACAGTTTGTAGAGGTTTCAGCCATAGTCAGCTGGCTCCAAGGCAGGGTGGCGTCAAAGAGGAGAAATAGTTCATGGCATTTCAGGCAGAAGGCATGAACCAGCTTCCCATCTTTCCCTTTATGTCGTATTCAGACTACAAACCTATTGGTTGGTGACACCCATACCCAGGGTGGGCCTTCCCATTGTCCACACCAGACCTAAGCTAAACTAATTGGTGGACTGATTTAGTTATCACAAACCCTTAATCCGTATTCACACACTGCAGATTCAGCCATCTCTGAAAAGCTCCACCTATAAACACATGAAGTTTTGGGGAACATCTGAGTATGAGCCCTAACATTGCATGTAGTGAAGATTGGGATTAAATTATAAATGGTAAATTGTTTTTTTAAAGAGAAAAAAACAGAAAAATAAAAAAGCAAACAAGCAAAAAAAAAAATCCAACAACAGAACAATAGTGATACAGGATTTCAAAACAAGATGATAGGAATTTAACATCGGTTGTTGTTTTGCATATTGTTATCTTCAAAACAGTTGCTCAGATTACCAAATACAGGCATACAAAACTTATCAAATAATAAAAGCACTAACTGTTCCTTTCTATGGACTATTAGAATTAATGGTATGATTATCTTTGCTATCATATATGTATATAGCCTTTTCCCCTTCCTTCTTTGCTTCTTTCCCCCATTCCGGTGTTCTTTCCCTTTGAGCAGTTTCTTTCCCTTTCACTGTATCTATTGTACATTTTAGATCTTATTTACTCTTTCAGTTCCTTATAATAGGGAGACAGTATGGTGTTTATATATGCTAGTCTGATTTATTTCACTTAAGAGTATGGTCTCTAGTTACATCCGTTTACCTATAAAAGTCTTGAGTTTATCTTTCTTTATAGCTGAGTAGTACTCCATTGTATAAAATATGACATGTTTTTTATTGTTTCCTTGGTTGATGGGCATTTGGGTTGCTTCCAAGATCTGGCTATTACAAATTGTGCTGCTATAAACATGGGTGCACATATATCACTGTTGGACTTTCCACTAGTATTTTCTGAGATAGTGTGATAAGAGCAGAAAAGAGCCACCACTCTGCACCTGCATAAAAATACTGATGATTTTCTCTTTCAAACAACACTTTGTAACTTCCAAAGAATCTTTAGGTAAATATTGCCACGTATGTTCATGTCAGCCCTTTGGAGATAGGGATTGTTATTCCTTCAGGACACATGGGAATAAATTTAGAGTGGGTAAGTGACTTGCGCATGGTTGTAGGATTTGCAAAAGACAGGACAGGGGCCATCTTGCAGGCTTTAATCAGTGGTCTTCAGACTTCTGAGCTGACTTTAGAGCAGAAAAGGACTCTGCCAGTCATGTAGCTCACAGTTGGATGGCCTGGTGGGTAGCAGCTGACTGGACTTTGCTGAGGGGAAAAGTAGGAGAGAGGATGAAGTGTGGGGGAAGGGAGCACAGCAGGCCCAGAGCAAAAGATGGTGTGGCTAAAAGGGCACAACAGCTATACCCATTATTAACATTACTAAACTGCTAATGAATAATTTGAGTGCTTACTGTGTTCAAGAATTATACTTAGCATTTAGTATGTGTTATTTTCTGTACTCCTAAGCATTATAAAGTACTTTTTATCTTCATTTTATGGTGGAAGAAATCAAAGCTTACCTAGAGCAAATAATATGCTCAAGATCATGGCTGGAAACTGCTGAACTTGGATCAGAACTGTGGCCCACCTGGTTCTGATTAGTCTGGAAAGGAAAGAGTGAGTGATACAGGGCTAGGTAAATTTATACAGCCTTTTTCCAGAAAATATGATTATTCTATCTTTATTAATTTCTACGTGGATCAAGAAATCTGAAGACAGTTTTTTTCTGGAGTTTTCAGCTTCTTCCTAACAACACACAGATTTCCTAATGTTGTCACTTTTCCTGTCTTTTCTTCCCTTTCTTTTTTCCCCTCATTGGGCCTGGCAGCAGGCTCTGCACACAGTGCATGCCGCCATGGACTGTCGTTGGCCTCGCTGATATGTAACCAGGACAGTTGTGACCTAATGCTTGGCTCATTTTAAAAGAACTTACTTTTTTATTCTCAGACTCCTAACCTTCTCATTTTCATAGATGATGACATATTTTAGTGAATTTCAAGAGTGTAGATTATAGGGATACCTGCAGTTAGGTAAATTAGTGACCTTCCTTCCGTGTGTGAATTGGAAGACTCTGGAGGGTGGGGAATCCCTGCAAAAGAAATGCATTCAGATTCACTTGCCAGTTAACAGTATATTATAGGCATTTTCCAGTTAACATTATATTATAAACACAATGCTAGGCTCTTAGTGCCAGAAAACTTTGCGAGCATCTTGTGGTGGAGGTATTACTTTGATACTGCAGGTGAGGAAAGTTCAAGTTTACCTTTACTTGACTTGTGTGTGATAAGATCACATTCCTTGCCATTGACAGGGATGGGATTTTAAACTCAGATCTGTCTCATCCTGGTTGTAACTCCTTTCCCAGAACTGATAAGTAAATCATTAGATGTGTAGGAAAGTTTATTAATCCTAGGTGTACTAAGTTTAGAATTTGAGAATTTTGCTTTTTCTGAAGCTTGGTTACCTGTGATACCCAGCTACTGGTGGAGAGCATGCTTCCTAGATTTCTGTTCAGATACCTCATAGTTTGTCCATGAATGCTCAAGCAATTTTCCTTCTCCTTAGAATATCTATCAGGTGTTGCCATATATAGGGGTTTCCTAGTAATCATATGTTCACTGCATTTCTCTAGTCTCTTCCTACCTCTCTAGTTGGACCTTTTCAGTGTTATTTCAAGTATGTAGTTTTTCCTCATAGAGTTCCTTCAATGTTGATAGTTCACAGGGTTTTGCTGTAGACTCTTCCTGTCTCATTTGACAGACTCTCCCACCTTCCCCTGGCAAACTCCTTCTTTTCAGTGATTACCTGTAGTGACAGTGTTGAAAACAACTTCAGACCTGATCTCTTTTGCGGGGGGAGGTTTAGATTTGTATATTCAACTACTTACTAGGAATCTTTATTGGGATGTCCCCAAAGCATTTCTAATATCACATGCCTGCCCTTATTTCTATGTTTGCATCATTCTTAAATCCTTCTGTCTCCATCTTTCCTGTGTTTAGCCAGTCAATATGTCCTTTTGATTTTACTCCTAAATATTTTAAAGAATCAATTCCCTTCTCTCTATTTCTAGTAGTAATTGCAGGTCAGGCTGTCACAATCTCTGGACTAATTTTTCATGCTCCAAGGTTGTCTCTTCTTTGAGTTCATCTTTATACTGCAAACAGAATTGTCCATCAAAAATCTAATTATACCCATCTTCTGTTTAAAGATTTTACAATAAATTCACATTGATCTCAAGCAAAGTCTAAACTTCTTAATATCACTTAGGAAAAACTCTGTTTTTTCTCACTCGTTAACTTCATCTCGGGCTGGGGATTTAGCTCAGCAGCCTAAGTGCCTGCCTGGCAAGTCCAAGGTTGTGAGTTCAATCCCCGGTGCCGCAAAAAAAAAAAAAAAAAAAAAAAAAAAAAAAAATTAACTTCATCTCCTCCATCCTCTAAGCCAGTTACTCATGTTTTAGCACATTTTGGCCAATCTGGGTTTGGATCCCTTCTCTGCATCCTGCTTTCCTTTTTAATAGAGTTGATCATATTCAATAATAATTCTTTATGTGACTGTATTCCCCCATCTAAGTGTGAGATGTCTGAGGTAAGGTACACTACTTTGTTCTCACCTATCCCAGTCAAGCACAATGGTAGGCACATGGGATGTACTCAATAAAGTTACTGACTTTCCTTGTTAGAGTCCAGAGCCTAATACCTTATGAAATCATGCATATAGTCATTTGTCTCTTACTTTGAATCTGTAATGGAAAGATTGGAAGATTCAGTCATGTAGAAAACCAAAACTCTCTATTTAATAGTAATTTTCTTCTGATTCTTACATTCCCTTAGTGAAATATGGGTAGTATGATAAAATACTCATTAGATCATATAAAGTACAGCATTTATCTCACCTTGCCATACTTCAGTCTTAAAATTTCTTTCAGATCAGTGTCTGCTTTTTATATTAATGGAAAATCAAATTAAGAATATGCCACTTACTTAAATTGAAGAGATTGACTTGAAAGAAACAATACTATAAATTTATAAGAAGTAAAGCATCAGATCAATTGTCAATTTACTTCAACTGATTAATATATACTCAAGGTATGACTTCTGAATATAAGGTCAAATATAGGAAGAGTGAAGAGTGTTCATGAGAAATATGATCAGAACTTTAAATAACATTTTGAAGTATAACAATACACCTTGTGACTGTGGAGTAAGGGACGAGAAGCACCACCCATGCACAGATGTCTAGAGAGTCTTTATGGAGACGCACAGGACATAGTTCAAAGATTAATGATGTCTTTGGGACCTGGGGAAGAAGCCTCATTGGTGAATGGTGCCTTGGGTTTTCCGTAACCATCACAGGTCCATTATAAGCACAAATAAAAGGACAGTGGCAGGAAAGGCACATACATTAATTAATCTGGAATGCAGTTAAAATAACCCAGGAAAACATCATCTAGTTTTGAACATAGCTGGATTGAGGAGCGTGTGTGAAGTCTACTGCAGCATTGTTAGAGTGCCCTTTAAGTAAAGATCAGCTTATTTGAGTAGTTTCTACTTGTGAACGCTCCCTGTGAATTAAAGTGATTGAGTATAAAGAGAGTGAAAAGGAGTGGGAATGCAATGTATTAGACAACAGTTGACTCTCAGAGCTTTTAACAAAACAAAGTCCAAATTTTCCTGCTTCTTCTTTGTGAGCTCTATGCTCACAGAAAACAAGGCCATTGTGTAATGATGATTGTAGGAGTGGGTACTGTTTTTCATAAACTTGGGATCCCAGTTCAGCTTTAGATAGCCTTTGGTCAGGTAGAAAACTGGGAGGGAGATCGAAACAATTCATTGTCTTTATCTTATATTTTGGGGAGATACTTTTTTTTTTTTTTTTTGCTATCCA
>RJWT010027715.1:0-15424 GCA_004365215.1 Cuniculus paca
ATAAGCGCATAAGCGCCTGCCTGGCAAGCACAAGGTTATGAGTTTGATCCTCGGTGCCTTGCCGTGCGGGGGGTGGGTGGATTATTGGAGTTGACATGTGGGCACAGGAAGTATAGTGAGCATTGCTGGGCTTTACCTTGTTCCAAAGTGCTCAGGATTTATCCTCATCTTGAATCTCACAGCAGCTGCAGGATGCCAGCACTGCAATTACCTGCTTTAAAGACTAAAGGCTCAGAATATGATTTGCCCAAGCTCCCACATATTCACTAGCAAGGGCAAAAGATGCAACTAGACTTTTAAACATTGGTTCTCCATTGTGCTACATAAATGATTTGTGTCCCTCTCTTGCTGGTTTCTTGTCAGTTTATAATGCATTATTTATTGAAAATAGCACAGGTAATACATGGGTTCTTCCTGGACAAGGTCTTGGTGCTGGAGCTATGTGTCAAGGAATGGAAACTACTGCATCTCCATCTACTGTCAAGAAAGTGGCATTCTCTACCTGTTTAGGAAGAGTGACTGACATTTTACTTAGTTTTGCCTGCAGGGTTCTACCTTGCTCCTTGTTTTGACTATAGCATCATACAAAAGGAATGTGGGATCCAGTTTTCCACCATAACCCTGTGTCTTTGCCTCCGGATCCCACCCTTCTTCCTGGTTCAGCTTGTCCTTTGGCATTTTTCTGTCACTCGAATCACCCAATCAATTCCCCTCTTGCAGAAATTAGCCAGATTTGGTTGTCGTAACTGGCATTCAAGGAACATATATTTGGGATATTTACAAAATTTGTGATGTTGTATGTGATAGCAACTGCTTTAAACCTGGAGATATACCATTTCTCAGTTTAGAAACAATTATACCTTGAGGCATCAAAATGTAATTTTGTCTACATAATTGATAAAGCAATAGACTCTGTTGGAGTCCACCATTCCTTATCCAAAATTCTGAAATCTAAGTAACTTTAGGCAATCCCTGGCCTGACCTGATAGGTGGTTACTTAAGCCTGCATAATGACACTGAAATTCCATTTGGTGTGACCCACACAATGCCGTGGCCCTCCCCACAGTAAAGGTGTCGCCTATGTGCCATGAACCTATTGGCCTGCACCCATGTGGGCACCCACCCTTTGATGCTCTTTTTGGTATCAATAACTCTTATTGATTTATATGAATTAAATGTATAAACATTTAGCAAGAAATTTTTAAAAATCCATCATTTCTGGTCTCCTGTGCTTTGGGTATCCCTCCCTCTCTGTGCTCCAAAGAACAGGCACGTCATAGACAGCTCACTCTGCAACGATGAGTGTGGCTGTATTCTGATGTGAGGACCAGAGAGCAGAACAAGTCCTTGGGAGGATCACAGCCTCCTAATGTGAAATTCTAAAACAAACAAGTCACCGCAACCAACAACAAAATCCAACACTGAAAACCAAAGTGATTTTTACAATTTATTAGGCAGAAAAAACCAATATTGAGAGTTCTTTACAATTTCATTTATCCATGAAATGTAAATATTCATGTTTTGAGCCAAAATTTTGATATGTTTGCTTAAGGGTACTGTTGCACATTTCTCTGAGTTATTAATTAACATATGAGTTATACATTCTATTTTCTTTCTACTTGGCCCAAAGCCTTTTAAAATGGGATTAAAATCTTGTAACTTGTTCATGTAGAACAAAAGATCAATGTAATGTTTCATTACCAAACATCTAGAGCACAATTTTCATCAACAAAAAATTCTTTACAAGGCTGAGGCTGTATTATCAGTGATAGAATGCTTCCCTGGAATGGAGTAAACACTGAGATCTATCCACAGCCCTAGTGAAAAGAAAAAAGCATACCTCATCCCAATTAGTGAATACATTTTTGAGTCAATAATAGTAACATACTATCTTCTAGCCATTACAAAGCGAAGTTTCTGGTACTTGAAGTGTTAGTTAACCATACTTGCTAGGTAAATGAAACATAATTTTCATAGGAATAATAATCATACAGACACTATAATATTGTGAGAAATACGTGGGACCAATGATTTGGTATGGAATTTTTAAAAAACTTTTTCTAAACCTCCCCATATTTTAAAAGAAAAAGGTTTAAATGACATTTAGAAAGTTCTGAACACCATCTAAATGTTGAAAACCTATAGCAAGGTCAGGGGTGTACATCACAGGTAGGCCCTGTCCCTACTACTGCAAACAAACAAGCAAACAACCAGAAAAGCAAAACAAACAAACTACAGAAGTGTGATTTCAACAGCAAAGAAGCATGCCTGAAGTGTACCTCTGGCTCAGTCTTTTTTTGTTCTTAATTATCTCCTGACCGGTTCAGTGGTTTAACTGGAACCATTGTATGCAAACACAAAGCCAAGCGGGAGATAGAAAGTTTTGCTTGGGAGGTAGATTATAGTTATACTGATTTTTTTAAACAAGCAATTACACTAACAAATCCATAGATTCCCAAAAATATGTTTGAGGCTTGCTGAGGCCCATGGATTTTACTTTGAAAAATACTAATTCTGTCATTATATGTAAAAAGCAAGAAGAAAATCTAAGATTCAAGTTAATCCCAGAACCCTGTATCATCTCAATGCTATTTGAAGATTTGAACTTGTTTAATCTACCCACAGCTTTCCTACCTTGAAAGAGTTCCCTGGATTGTGATGAAAATGTAAGCATGCTTGCTTACCATTCAATGGAGCCCCCACTAAAGGCCAATAGTTTCTCATAAATGCTAAATCAAACACTAAATCTAAATTGTTAAAGATATATAGAAGTGAATTCAAGCAATCTAATAAAAATTTTAAATGAACTGAAGTGTGTTTAATTGAAATTGGGTTTATTTGAAATTTTAAATGCATAGGTTTATTGCTGGAGGGAAAAAATGGTAAAGAAATTACATTTTATTTTCCTTATCTAGCCACATATCTCCAATTTAGTAAGAATAAACACAATACGCAGTACACAATTCCTACTGGAATGGCGAGGATGTAGTGTGATAATAAATTGAACTTCAGGAAAGACAAAAAAAAAGAATAGGCTTTTACACTCATCATAGGTGTTAAAAAAAACGAAATTATTTTCTCTGTTCCAGAGACATCGGGCAAAGGTTTAATATTGCCATACATAGCCACAGAAGTGGACTGATCTAAGATTAGGTGAAGTTTCAGAGAACTTCTAGGTTCCATATTTGGTTCAGGGCTTTGGAACAATTCTCATACCATCCTAAGTTTATCCAAGCTCTATGAAGAGTTGAACATACTCTAGGGTTATGTTGAATCCAGTGTAATTTGTTTTGCAGTCAAAACAAGTTCACCCACTTGTTTGACGAAAAATTTTTTAAAAAAGGACAAGAAAAATAAATAATCTTTCATAAAATGTCACAGGCAAGTACTCAGTTGTCTTTACCATGTCATTAAAGATAGAGCACTCTTAATATTTTTTGAGAATAAGCAGTTTTTCTAGATGTTATTCATAATTAGAAAGATCACCCATTTACACATATAAGCCAGTAGTTCCCATTATACATGTTAATCCTGCCACTTAACACTGGAAACAAAGAATCCCATGTAGCATGAGACCATATCAATTTGAACTAACATCCTTGAAAAATCATCCTGTTACAAATTTAAATCTTTAATTTCCATATTGAATTTGTTTCCTTGAATACATTAAATGATAGCATGAAGTTTACTTGTTTAAATCCTTCCATGGTAAAAGGTACCATAAATAAAAGCAGAGCCCAAACATTATGCTTAATATATAACATTCATCTAATGTAGATTAGTTTTGAAATGATTCCAGATTTCCAATATTGCTCTAACAATAAACAATAATGTATATGTGCACGCATAATTTTTTTTTGTTTTTTTGTGGCACCAGGGATTGAATTTATGACCTTGCACTTGCCAGGCAGGCACTTAGGCCACTGAGCTAGATCCCTGGGCCTTGTGTTTTTGAGACAGGGTCTCACTATGCTGTTCAGGCTGGCCTTGAGCTCATTTTGTAGCGCAGGCTGGTCTTGAACTCGTCTTGAACTCAAAACTATCCTCCTGTCTCAGCCTCCCGAGTGTTGGGATTACAGGTGTGAGCCACCACTCCGGCATGTGTGCACAATTTAATCTACCAAGGATTAAGATTGACAACTGTTGTAATAACATAGGCAATGCATACAAATGTTTTTTTTTTTTTTGGTCTTTTTGAGGCAGAGTCTCATTATGCAATTCAGGCTGGCCTTGGGCTCACTTTGTAGCCCAGGCTGGTCTCTAACTTGCAACAATCCTTCTGCCTCAGCTTTCTGGCTGGGATTACAGGAGCATGCCACCACACCTGGCCCAAATGATTTAGTTCTGTTTGACTATCAATCAGTTATGTTCAGTTATGCAACAAACTACCTAGAGCCAGTTGTATGTCTTTTTGTGCTGTAATTTAATTTGTTTTCTCTCAAAAATTAAAATTTTTTGAAATCCTCCTGTTTTCTCAGATACTGCTTGATGGATGCAAGAGAGCTTGATTGTGTACTTGACTGCATGGGCCACCTGAATAATTATAAGACAGTCTTTTGCAATGTTGAAGCAACTCAAATCTGGATACATGTTTCTGTCAGTTAATTTAATTTCCTTAACTTATTGGCAATTTGAATGTGACTGCATTGGGATGTGGAAAATAAGATATTTTCTTCCAATTATTTTGTCTCTTTTTTAGAGGTGCTTTTTCTTTTCCAGCAGGAAATTTTTATATCTATTTCAAGCCATTTAAAAATGAATACAATCCTGACCAAATGTCTAGCGCCACCTATTGGCAATCAGGTATATATTTATTCTTGACTGACATTCCATCTAAAGAGGAAGCCAGAAGTTACTTTCATAAATTTCTCCCAATTTATATGAGCACATGAACGCTTTATGAAGACTATTATATTTTAAATATTGGAAATAAAAATTCTAAGTATATAATTTTTCTAAATTACTGTTTATATTAGTTTCACAATACCTTTCAGACAGTATAAGCACTAGCAGTCTACTTTTCAACTATAAAAAACAATTAAGATATCACGTAAGCTTATCTTGAGTACATATTGTCACTTACATCACAAAGTGCCTTGAATATGTCCTGTATCTTTTGAAACAGACTCCTCCCCTTAAGAGTTTCAAATAATACATATATACATATATATATATTTTTTGGTCTTTTTGAGACAGGCTCTCACTGTGTAGTTCAGGCTGGGCTGGCCTTGAACTCACTTTAACCCAGGCAGACCTAGAACTCGCAAAGATCCACCTGCCTCAGCCTCTCAAGTGCTGGGATTAGAGGTATCCACCACCATGCCCAGTTCTCAAATAATTTAAATTCAGTTATTTGTCTGTGCTATGAATGAATGGGTTGCAAATGATACTGAGACAACTAGATTTCCACAGGCAAAAGAGTAAGGTTGGACTACTACCTTGCACATAAGTGACACTTAAGATAGATCATATATTTAAACAAAATGCGGTTTTCCCATACAAAGGAGTATTAGCCTTAAAATGAAGGAAATTCTGATATAACCTGCAACATGCATGGACCTTGAGGGCATTATGCTAAGTGAAATTAACCAGTCACAAAAGCATTTGTCCTTGATGATTTCCTTTCTGTGAGGTAGTAAAATTCATGAAGACAAAAGTAGAATTGTGACTGCAGGGCTGCAAAGAGGGAGCAACTGGGAGATGTTTAATGGTTACAAAGTTTAACAGAGGAAGATAAACTAATTCTAGAGTTGGATGGTTGTGATGGTTGTGCAACAACATAAATATAATTAACACTATTGAGATACTTGAAATGATTAAGGTAGCAGAATTTTGTTATGTGTATTTTGCCCAACTAAAAAAGTTCAAAAAATAGATCAAACACCTAAATATAACAGATAAAATTTACAAATTACTAGAAAAAAGTATACGCATAAATCTTTGTCATCTTCATGTGGTAATGGTTCCTTCCATCTGACACAAAAACAGAAACGACCAAAGAAAAAATAAACAAAATTAAAGTCATCGAAATTAATATTTTTTCTACTTCCAAGGACATCTTTAAAAGAATTAAAAAACAACCAGGGAGAAAACATTTGCAAATCATATACCCCTTAAGGGATTTGTGTGTAGAATAAAAGGAAATTTCACAATGTAATAAATAAAAATATAATCCAATTTAAAATGGGCAAAGAATCTGAATAGACATCTCTCCAAAAAAGGCACAAATGGCCAATAAACATCTGAAAAAGTGCTCAGTATCATTAGTCATTAAGGAAATGCAAATTAAAACCACAGCGAAATACCATTTCAGATCCAGTAGGTCAGCTAATCAGAAAGATAATATTAAGCACTGGAAAGGATATGGAAACACTGAAACTGATGCACTGCTCCTAGGATTTTTAAATGGTATAGCAACTTTGAAAGGCATTCTAGCAGTTCCTCAAAGAGTTAAACATGAGTGATCTAAATCTTTTTTTTTTTTTTTTTTTTTTGGTACCGGGGATCATTGCCAGGCAGATGCTTTTGCCCCTGAGCTAAATCCCCGGCAACATGAGTGATCATATGACCCAACAATTCTACCTTAAAGGAATTGAAAACATAAGTCTGCACAAAAATTGGTGCACAAATGCTCATGGTAACATTATTCATAATAGCCTTAAAAGTAGAAATAACCCAAATATCTGGCAATTGGTATATGAATAAATAAAATGTGACATAAGTACATGAAGGAATAATATTCATCTATGGAAAGAAAAGCAGTATTGATATATGCTACAACATGAATTAGCCTTCATAGTACTCTACTGTGAAAATTCAGTAACAAAAGACCACATATTATATGATTCCATTTATATGAAATGTTCAAAATAAAAAGGAAATCTAGAGACAGAAAAGAGGTTAGTGCCTTTCTAGGGCCACATTTGGGGGAAATTAGAGTGAATGTTAAAGCTTTCTTTTGAGGATGATAAATACTTAAAAACACAGAGTACTGATGGTTGTAGGTATCTGTAAATATACTAAAAACAACTGAATTGTAAGGCTTTAAGAGAATGAATTGCATATGTGAATTAAATTTCAAAAAGAGCTATTATAAAAAAGTGAATGAAATAGAACAAAAAACTGAATGAGTCATAAGATTTACCATCATTAACTTGTGACATTGATTAAAAAATAGCTTTTGACTAGCCAAGACTAAAAAATAGAAATGCTAAACATCTTCAATAGTATTATGGCATATAAAATATTTGTTTAGACAATGAATGAGAGGTTATTACAGTGCTTAATAATACAAATATTATTATCTACAGTAAATAATTTCCACTAAAATTAAATAAAGGTAGAGATACTGTAGAGTCTGTTTCCTATACTCTTATTTTCTAGTGACTAAGTTCTCGAAATTGTTTCCCAACTATGACTCTTTCTAGGATTGCCTTTTGTATTTGTCACTTTCCTAAATGCAAAAGCTGCTTTCATTCAGAATGTTAAAAATACCTCTATTTAAACTCATATAAAAATCTTAGGGTGGGGTGTATTTAAATTGTAGAGGTCTTACCTATCACACTTAAGGTCCTGGAGTCAATCCCCAGCACTGTAAAAAATAAAAAATAAATTGAAAAATAAAAATAAAGTGTCTTGATTTGTACTCCTTCCTTTGCATTAAAAGCCCAGAGCTAGTCTACCCTAACCCTAACCTTATGAGCCCTTTGGGTGAGAATTCCTTGCATACTAAGAATTTGGTTCAGGAAAGTAACTGCAAGCCTATCACATGCCCAAAACGACTTTCAGGCACACTAGACTATGGTAAATGTTCCATTGCCCTACCTCATAAAAAGGTGGGAGTTTTGAAATCTCATTGCCGTATGGAGTATGATAGTCTAGAAGGTAGAAACTGAAAGGCACTTAAAGGTCATTTACCACAACCCCCTCTTATGGACGAAGCAGCAAGATGATTGACCAAAAGCTATGCAGACAGTGGCACATCGAGTGAAAAATGGCGCGCAAGAATATGGACCTGGATAAGATGGAGCTCAGGTGTTCTAACACCCAGGGTAGCATCCTCCCAGCAATTGGGGCAGAATTAGGTTGACTGGACGCTATTGAAGTATATCCTACAGCCATCCACCATTAGAGAAAACCAGCAATTTTAGTTCTAAATATAAATAGCATAAAGCAGAAAAAAGAAAAATGAGCTAGCAGGAGAAAAGGGTTATTGTACAGATGATTTTTAAAAGATTTTCTCTGCCATAACTCTTCAGTACTTATCCACATAAATTTGAAGTTTAGTATGTAGTCTTTTAGAAAGTATTTCAATGTAAGTATGTAAAGAAGAAAAGTTACTTTTATATTTGTAGAGTTGACTGTTTTCTTTTTTTCTTGTTGGGCACCATGTCTTCCTATGTTAAGGATTTTCTAAATGTTGTGATTCCTCAACAAAACAACTTTAGGTCATTTTTTCCCCCAGCCCCTTCTGTCTTTCCTTAACTGCTTCTGGTCCTGGAAATTGGCCAGCAAGATTATTTATGGCTCTTAGTTCACATCACACCTTAATAATAAACAGAAGTAATTTTCCTTTGTTTTCAATTTTCAACAGAATGGTAGTTAAAAATTGGCTCCCATCAGAAAGCTCTTTCTCTGAATCTAACATGCTACACTGTGTATATACATGATTAACCAGTACAATGCGTACAGTAAAGAAGACAGGTGAGAGATTTATTGATTCTGGCAGAAACAAATTGAAAAGTAACCTTGAATGCTTTGTGAAGTCCATAATGAGTTCCACAAATCAACTTTGGAGCCAACTTAGCATATCCATTTAGTTGAGGCAAAGAGCCTGTGTTTGATCTAACTTAATAATGTAATTCCAGTATAAAAAGTAGGCCAACGTGATTACATTCTAAAATTCAAGTTCTTTTTTCCTACTGAGAGAAATGGTATTTGTCTCAAGTACAATTAATGATCATATATATTAAGTAAAATATTTTGTTAGATATCTTGGAGGAGTAGCTTCTACTAACATGTTGAGGTCAATTTGTGGGGTGAATAATGTCTCCAATTTCAGAACCCATTCTAAGTAAAACTTAATGGCTTGACCATTCTGCAAAATTATTTTCTATTCAATGAATTAAAATTCAAAATGTGGCTATAAATGAGAACATGGAAGTATTAGAGTAGTCAGTATTATTGAATTAATATCTGTTCTACTGAATAGACTTACCCAGTTTGAATTAAATGTTGTCAAACAGTAATTCAAGATTATACTTTCTGAAGTTATGTAAACTTTTAAAAACTATGAATGAAAATAATAGCATGAATAATAATCAGTAAGCCCTTCTCCACCAATTAACTTTCTGAAATCAGAAAAAAAAAAAAAAAGGAGTAACTGTGTGTAAAAAACCACATATAAATAGCACAGACACAATGTTCAACTCAGTTTTCACTGTTGATTTTGTCGGTGGGAGGGTCGTTTGGGAGCCATAAAAAGTTTTTGGATCTTGAATTTTATTCACGATGTTTTTCTATTTATCTTAGGAATTATCTGGTTCAATGGAAGTACAGAATTTCATTTTTTACTTTTATTTCAGAAAGATAGTTTAAAGTGGGCTAATGTAAATCATTCATTTGGTTGTCAAGAAATCTGATACTTTGCTAAGGCTATGCTCTTCTTTCCTTTTTTCCATTTTTTTTTCTTTCCCCAAATAAAAATGACTAAGTTCTCTAAAATACAGGGTAATAAGAGAGCTAAAAATAAGTAAAAGTTATTCATTTTGACTACAATATACTACTTGTTTTGGTGGGGGAAAAGCAGCTTACAGATTTTAAAACAGAATAGTTTAACGCTGAACTCTTGTTTTCTCTTCTAAAAAATACTTCCAAACAAAAATTATTACAATCAATTTTAGAAGAAAATATTTCACTCTGAGGCAAGAAGGACAAATGAGAGATTTAAGCAACAACTGGTAAACCATTTGCTGAGCCGCAGTGGGGCAGAGTGAGAACCGCATCCTTGTCCCTGGGATTCCTTGGCTTGCAGTGCAGTGGCAGTGCAGTGACATTCCAGTGCGACTCTCTGTTGACTGCCATGCTTTTGTTTTGTTTGTTTGTCTTGTGGTGCTGGGGGGTTGAGCCCAAGAGCTCAGCATGCTAAACAAGCTTTTTATAACTGAGCTACATCCCCCTAGTCCTATTTCCACGTTTTGTTACTTTGTTACAGACACTCAAGCTTAAATGAAAACAGTCTGCTTAGCGTGAGCTCAACGTGGACAGGAAAACTTCCCAGGCACCTGAAGAAAGTATTTTCACTCAACACAGGCATGTGCCTTTAAGTCCACTTGTAAAATTGATTCATTTCTATGGGAAAAGGTAAAACATTGACTACTGATGAAAATTTTGTACACAAATATTTTTTAGGTTCATCTAAACCCAATTCTTACATAAAATTAAGCTAGATTCTTCAGGAAGATTTCATTAAGTCCCAAAATGAAAAACAGAGGAATGAAAATTAATAAAAATGTACAAACAGATACCTACAGAAGAACAAAGAAGACTTACAAGGTAAGTAGATTCTCTCCCATGCCTGCAATTACTATTTCTACCTCGATCAACTTAAGGTAAACTTAGCCTTTTTTGTTTGTGTCAGTTCATCAGAATTTCTGCACAATCCTTGATTGCCATTTGAGCTTAATAAGACTGAGAAAGAGGATAAGAAGGTTAACACTCCTTTTACCCACTCTAGGTAGGAAGATAGGAAGAGAAATGCATCTCCTTTAGGATTCTGAAATAGATTTGTACAATGCTTTATGCTAAAGCTTTTCAGAAATATCTATGAATTCAGGTGGCAAATATGACATAAAGTAGTAGATAAAGCACAAAATTTTCTCTACTAGTTTAAATTTGTATGGGCCAGAGTATTTTTCTATTAAATATGCTAAGAGAGAAGATAATCCACTTACTGCTAACAAGGAATGTGCAGAGGCAGGGACGGTGGCGGAGGGGAGGAAGAAGATCCCGGTTAGTGTTATCCAAAGGGGCTGCTCCTTTCTACCTGTTTTCAATTTTAAACAAAATGTAGTATCTGTGTCTTTTTCCATCATTTTCAATTGGAGTTATAGTGAGTTACTATTTACTAAGCACCTATTTGGTCTTAAAAAGTGCTATAAAGAGGAACAAGTCAAGGTGATCAAGTTTTTACAAAAATAATCATGTGACTTGAATTCTGTTAGTAAAATTGTGACGAATAGCTTTGGAAGATATGCATAGTTCTTTCTGGGAGGAAAACACTACTGGAAAAGAAAAGACAATGTATCTCAAAAAAGCTGCCCTTCTTGGGCAGAAGGCATAAAAGATCGCCCAGGATATATGTTTTATGGAAAAAGTGAAAACAGGAAGTTAGAAAGATTCTTTCCTCAGTTTTATTTTAAAGATAATCAGAGACTTAAGAACCTAAGGTAGCTATTTGTTTCCCCTTGGTGGTGCTGAGGAATCAGACCCAAGGATTTGTACATGCTAGACAATCACTACCATTGAGCTACATTCCCAGCCCTAAGGTAGTTTTATTTATTTATTTTTTTTCAGAAATAATGGTACTCAAGGTACCTGGGATTTAAATTTAGTTTTCATCTATGTTGCAAAGATTCTATGGCGTATCACTAATGGTTTAATACTTTTTTGGGGTAGTGGTGATGCTACAGATCAAACTCACAGCTTTGCACGTACTAATAAGCAAGCCCTTCACCACTGAGCTACACCCTTAGCTGTTGGGTTTTTACTTTTAATGTCACCGTGTCACTCTTTTGGCTAGGGAGCAGAAGTCTTGGGTGCTTAGAATACAGATTTCCAGGCTCTGTGGAGATCTGCTGAGAGTACATCTATTGGGAGGAATTTGCAAAGATTAAAAACATGCTCCCTTCAGAGTTTATGAGCTAAAATTTGGACACTTCGAATTTCCATATTTTGTTGTTGATGCTTAGTCTATGAACATGTAAAGCATCATTGCAAAAATATCCCATAAGAAACATATTACACTATGCTGTCAACCCAACTCCAGCTGTCCTTGGTGATTTAAATGAACCAGAGTCCTTTGAGAGGTAGAAAAACAACTTGGTAGATCATAGGAAGATGGCAGAATGACTTCTTTGTGTTTGTAACACTATGTTAGCTGTGCACAACACAAAGAGAGCACCAACTATGGAAAGAAACCGAGAAATGCTTGGTTTTGATTCTCGGGCGTAATTTCATGTCTGCATTCCATTTCTTGCAAAAAAAAAAAAGAAAAAATGGAAGTAGTGAAAATACCAAACTGGTAAGGTTATTTTAAGAGTAAAAAAAAGCATGTATATAAAAATACAAAATATTATATAAATATTATTACATTTTGAGTAACAAGTAATTTTTCCAAATTCACATCCTTTAAGAAGTTATATTAAGCTGGGCCTGGTGGCACATACCTGTAATCCCAGAACTCAGGAGGCTGAGACAGGAGGATCGTTGCGAGTTCGAGACCAGCTTGGGCTACAAAGTGAGCTCAAGGCCAGCCTGAATTGTATAGTTAGACCCTGTCTCAAAAAGACAAGGGCTGGGGTTTTTAGCTCAGTGGCGTAAGCACCTGCCTGGCAAGCATGAGGTCATGAGTTTAATCCCTGGTAAGGAAAAAAAAAAAGTTACATTAACTACTGTAACAACTTCTTTTAGCAAAGTAATCCACATCTTAAATGTATTTTGCAAATCCATTATATCTAAAAATAATTCTACAAAAACTCCCATATTTTTCCTTTGTGTATTCCTCCATGTCATGGCAATTTTAACAGTGTCACAGTTTTGATCCTCTTCCTTACATGAAGCTTTTACTCTAAAAGACTGTGGGTGTCTGACTTAGAAAAAATATACAGATATGTCAAATAGCTACATAATACAATTTGTAGATTGTTTAACTTTAGGAAAGCTATTTATAAAGACCCCTGCACCCCTCTTTTTCTTTGCACTACTAGAGATTGAACCCATGGCTTTTGGACTGAGCTACATTCCCAGTCTTTTCCTTTTTTCTGTTTGTCTGTCTGTTTTTTGACAAGGTTTCATTAAATCACCTAGACTGAGCTTGAATTTGTGATTCTCTTGCCTCAGTTGCCCAGAGTGCTGGGATGACAGGCATGTTCCACCGTGCCCAGCTTATTTATGAAGAAATTTTAGCTGGGCATGGTGGTGCACACCTGTAATTCCAGCACTCAGGAGGCTGAGGCAAGAGGATCTCATTGAGTTGGAGGCCAGCCTGAGCTACATAGTAAACTCAAGGCCAGCCTGAACTACACAGGAAGACCTTGCCTCAAAAACAAACAAAGCAAACAAACAAACAAACGAACAAAATTTTACGTGGAAGAAACATACCATCTTTGAGAACATAACTGGTTGTAAGCAAAAATGTTATATACAGGAATTGTTGATAAAAGCATCTGCTTAAAAAATACAGTAACAGTTTAAACCCCCCCCATTTGAACAAAGGTTTTAGTATGATAATAAGCAGTACAAAAAAATCAGTAATTTATATATGATAATTTTTCATATATGGAAACTTGCAACTATAATAAGCTTTTTGTGGTGGGAACAAAAGAAAGATGGGAACCCAAGGGCTTTTCCATAGCCAGCATTACAAGTGTCCTTAGGAGGAGGAGGTAGAAGATACGTCTAGAAACTTCTAGCAAAGGAGAATTCTGGCCAGAAAGCTTGATCCCATTAGATCCACACACGGCACCTCCCAAGTGTGGATCTCAGGCTGGGAAGCACAGAGACGAATTTGCAATAGTCATTGCCCAAAACCTGTGGGTAAAGGATTCAAAGCTTTAGCTGTTGCTCTTGCTACCAGATTCCCTAAGTGGACCAGCTACTGGACATGCTCCTTCAGCTTCTTCATTAGTAGAACAGAAAGAGAAATATTTGCCATGTAGCTATGGTTAATAAAATAGGTTTACATATTTGGCAGCAGAAGAAAGAATTCAAATCTGTGGTTGAAAGGCAGGTCATGGAAGGTTAGGTTAACCCGAAAGTGCTGAATCCCTGTTTCCTCTTCACCACACAGTTTGCTGTTCAGCTTTTCTACTCCATCCACACCAAAACCAAATTCCAGCAGAGAAGCCAAACATGTCCACATCTCCACTCACCAGACTCAGTGCATCTGCCTCTCCAAGCAGACACCTAGTAGTGCATCAGTCAATACTGCTAATGGCATTACTGTTGGTTTGCTGCTTATGAGTGGTAGGGTTTGTTTTTTTTTTAAATCAGTTTGATATCTTCATTTTATTTTTTAAAAATATGGACTGGTAATTTAAAACTGCAACAACAACAACAACATAAAAAGAGGTACTGCTGCTTCAAGACCCTCAGCATTAGGGCCCGGGATGTAGCTCTGTGGCACGGTGCCTGCCTGGCAAGCAGGAGATCCTGAGTCAGATTCCCAGGACTCCCCTCTCCCCTCCAAAAATAAAAGATCATCAGTGTTTCCTAAAGAGAACTTCGAACTCCGCAGTAAACATGTAGGAAACATGTAGAAACACTAGGCACAATTTGAGAGTAACTTGATGTGCCTGGTGAAACTTAACATAGAAAATGTGAGCCTGTATTGTATTTGTATGTCTTCATTTTCTTTTTTCTAGGATGTACTATATTTTTATTGTATTTTAAAACTAATACTGTCTGACAGAACAAAAATGAGGGAAGCATCATCCTTCTCCCCAAGCAGTCTCTGAGAAGCCTTGCTTTAAAGACCATATTGTGATGGGCATTTCAAGGACTGAGTCATTTCTTCCTAGAAAAAGTGACCTGCAAAGAGAGAGGGGGTGGGGAGGGAACGCCCGTCCTCAGATCTCCTTGTTTGCTATGGGCGCAGGAATCTTTCTTGGCCAAAATGCAGGTGGCTTGACAGGGATTCTTTCTTCCCAGCTCCTGGCTCCAGGTGATAGCTGAGGTCTCATCCTCTCTGCAAACACCTTCAAAGAGTGCGCTGCAGATATGAAGTTGGCTTTTTCCAAACAGAGAGATTGTAGAGGGGGAATAGGTGAAAATCATATTCTTAATCACAAACAAACACAATTAACTGGCAACTGGATTAAGATACCTAATCAGTCAAAATTATTTGGAGGTTCTCATAAGCAGCGCCCTTCTTGGTAAGTTCCTAGTTACACCATGAGATAATAGTCTGTTAATGAAATACATGTCCCGAGGGGTATCCCCTTTAGGGACATTCCTCTTCTTAAAGTGACAAGATGAGGTTTCAATAAAACCAATACAAGCTTTAAGGGAAAAGAATGTTTTTAAGAAAAATTTGAGACATGAAAATGTGTAGTCAAGGGTCCGGGAATATAGCTCAGTAGCATAGCGACTGCCTGGCAAGTATGAGGTTGTGAGTTCGATTCCCAGTACCAAGAAAGAAAGAAAG
>RJWT010027716.1:0-15419 GCA_004365215.1 Cuniculus paca
ATTTACCTACAAAAGCCTGAGATTATCCTAATTTATAGCTGAGTAGCTTTCTCTTGTATAAAAATACTGTACGTTTCTTATCCATTCTGCAGTTTATGGATAAGCTACCCCACTTTTTTCTGGGTCCCTATCACATGGGGCATTGTTTTCTCTCCTCTGACCTTTAGTCCATGAATTTCTTTTCAAGTCAGTTGTGTTTCTTGTATACAGCATGTTGATGGATCCTGTCTCCTGATTCACTCTGCCCAAGTTTCCTTTTATTGGTGAATTGAGGTCATCTACATTAATAGTTATGACCAACACATTGGCTTATCTCTGCCATGCTGTCCTCCTGCTGTTGGTTCCTCTCTATTCAACTGCTTGCCTTGCTCAATGATCACCCTCTTCTGCTGTTCCTGGAACTGTGATCATCTTTATCTCTCTCTAGAATATCGTTTAGTGCTCTCTGTAGGCTTAGTTTGGTGGTCACGAATTCCTTTAGTTGTTCTTTTTTTGGGGGGGGTGCACTGGGGATTGAACTCACAACCTTGCGCTTGCCAGGTAGGCGCTTAGACCGCTGAGCTAGATTCCCAGCCCTGGTGTTTTTGAGACAGGGTCTCACTATGCTGTTCAGGCTGGCCTTGAGCTCACTTTGTAGCCCAGCTTGGTCTCGAACTCACAACGATCTGCCTGTCCCAGCCTCCCAAGTGCTGGGATTACAGGCGTGAGCCACCACGCCCGGCTACCCTTTAGTTGTTCTTTATCATGAAAGTATCCTAGTTTTTCATCAATTTTGAAGGATAGTTTTGCAGGATACATCAATCTGGGTTGGAAGTTATTTTCTTTCAGGATGTGAAACACTTCACTCCAAGCTCCTCTTAATTTGATGGTTTGTGTTGAGAAGTCTGTTGTGATTGCAATGGGTTTTCCTTTATAGGTGATCTTTTCTCTAATAGCCTTTAATATTGTGTTCTTGTGCTGAATTTCTGGGATCCTGATTATTATATATCTGGGTGTAGATTTATTTTGGTAATGGCTAGGTGGAGTTCTATATGCCTCACTTATCTGTATGTCGGGTCCTTTTACCATGCTTAGGAAGTCTTCTGCTATTACTTCTATAAAGTCTTTTTATGTCATTTATGTTGACCCTTGCTTTTTTGCTGATACCTATCACTCTTAAATTATTTTTCTTCGCATTATCTTTCAGCTGTTGAATTGTTATTTCCTGGTTTTTTCTTATTTTTAGGAGATCTTTCCTTTCATGATCGCTAACTGCAATCCTGTCCTCCAGGTCTGAAAATGGTTTAGGCAGCTTTCAATGAAGTTTTTAATTTCCTGGATATCTCTTTAAATCTGTTTCATGCATTGTAATTCTTACCTATATTGTTCATTCAAGATTTCCTTCATTTTCCTATGCTCATTTTCTTTTATTTTAAAGAGAATAAAACAAAACAAAACAAAACAGTAAAACACAACAAAGCAGATCAGAACAGAACAATGCAAGTAATACAGGTCTTCAAACCATAATGACAGGAAATCAACAATGGCCATCCTAGTGTCTCTTGTTTCTTTGAAATGGTTGTTCATACATTCACACACAATAAACTCAAACAAAACAAAATAATATAAAACCAGTGAAAACAAAAGAGTGAAAGCGTTACAGGCCTTTGAATCAGACAATAAGAAATCAACAATGACTACCTTAATGTCTTTTGTTTTCTTCAAAAAAAAGCTGTTCATATCTTCTTGCATATTGCAATCAAATAGTAGAAAACAGACTTAAACCAATCAAATCAAAGAATAAAAGCATTATTGGACTTCAGAACCTGAAGATAAGAAATCAGCTATGGCTACCATAATGTCTCATTTTCTTCAATGTAGCTATTACTCCTCATTTTTATCTGTCTTCATTAGACATGTTCATCAATTCTTTCATTATGTTTGTGATTTCTTCTTTTACCTGAGATATTATTTCTGATCTGATTACTTTTACAGCCTCATGCAATTATTTCTTCACTTCAGTTCCTATCCTTTCAGAAATTTCAAGGTATGACCAATTCCTTCTATGTCTATGTCTCCTAGATTTGTTCTGTGTGGGTTGGAGGTCTGAGAATGCCTTTTGCTCCTTGGTATTGACATTTTCCTGGGATACACTAGGCGAGCCAGTTGTGGGGGCCCAGGTGCTTCCCGCATTGGCTGGCCCTCCACAGTGTAGGGTCATGGGCCAGGCACCTGAGTTTCTCCTAACCTAGGTTCCTAGGGAGGTGGTGGGGTGTGGGGCAGGTTTCTCCAGACACATGTGACTACACAGAGACTCCCCCGAAGGCAGCAGGCATGTGGTGGCATGGCTGTCTGTTTTTCTAGGCCAGCACTGGCTACCAGCTCTGACAGCAGACAGCAGGCTCTTGGTATTGGAACCTAAATACTAAACTCCCATCTCTCTGGGAGACCAGAAGTTCTGAGGGTCTATCCCAATCTGGTTCATTTTTGGAAGCCTCACACAGGATAATGATGCATCTGGTGTTTCAGTTCTTTATTTCAGGGAATCCCCACCAGCTGAGAGGAGGCATCACCTAAAGTCACCCTACAGGGGGGTGATGGAGGCAGGGTATTGCACTCTTCCCATAGGCTCTGCAGAGCAAGAGACCCCACTGAGTGGACAGACCAGTGTTCTTCTCCCACCTCAAGGTGATTTCTAGATTTCCTTGTAAAAGCAACAAGTGTCTACAGGTCCCACACCTCATGGAACACAGGAGCAGAATGGAAGGCATGGTGCTGCCTCAGTGAAGAGGTTTTGACTGAAGCCATAGCTAGTAAGTCTTTCAGTGGCCATCCAGACCTACTGTGCAATGCCAGGAACTCCCAAGTTACGTTTTTAAAGTAGTAAACCTTTACTTTTTGTCAGATATTTAAAATAACTACAATAGGAAATGGTCAAATGGAGGAAGATCTTAATTAGTCTTTACAAGGAATATTTTAATAGGTTTCAAAACTCTTTAATTGGCCACAAAGTATAATCTGAGCATGCTCTATTCACTATGCAATATTCACATGATAACAGGACAAAGAAAAGGCAGGATCAGTTCCCAACGGGCTTGTACACTTATTGGTAAGACTAGACACAACTTCACACTAACAAGCTTACCCAATAAAACTTATAAGAAATCTAGGAAGGAAAAAAAAATCACATACTGAAATTATATAGGTGTTCAAGGGGACTCTAATGTACTTTTCCTAGAAGGTTCTTATTTGCTTTTGCTAATGAGGCAAACAGCCCTGCTCCATAAATCATAGTTCCTATGGGCTGAAAATGAAGCAGAAATGATTGTATTTTTGCCATCTACAAAAAAGACAAGTTCTGTGCCTACAGCAATGATGAAACCAACTCCAAGTAACAAGTAAACTGCATATAGAAATGCTGAACACAGGAAGGAATCAGAGAACCATGGTGTGGACACGGATAATACGAGCAAAAGAAGTTCAGGAATCTGAACACATCCAGAGAAAGATTGGAACTGATAAGACCTCTCTGAAAATACACCCACGGAATTGGCCAAGGAGCATAAAAAAGTTCTAACATCCATATTTTATTTTGGCCAAGAAGAAGGTTTAAGGAATAAGGAATATCGTGTTAAAAAAAATGTGTGTGATTTCATATCTTATGGGACTCTTGTGTCTTTCCAATACAACTACGCTCTTCATGTAGTAATCAAGGACTCATCCAGGTCAGTTTTTGGCCTCTCATCCAAATTTCTGTCTGCATCATAAAAAGCACATAGGTGGAAGCTTCTCAGGGAATTATAGTCTGGGGTCTTCATAAAAAACTGAAGGAACTGCCCTGACAGGAAGAGACCATTTCGGCCCATTGAGTCCTTCCATCTCAGCAGAACATGGCAGCCAGCAATAATACTATGCTGTCTCTACCTTCTCTCACCAACTGAGAACACAAAAGGTAAGTACACAAACAGGCTCCTCTCCTCCATACATAACATACACTTAACTTTCACCACTGATTAGGGGCATGATTTCTCAGTGTACCATTGGCCCTTGGATGGTGTGGTTTAAATATATGTTTCTGTGCTGGCATGTGACTGAGAGTACATGCCCTTAATAATCCTTTCCGTTTTATGAAGCTAATTGCTTCTATGGCTATTTCTACACTCTTAGGTGCCACTGCTCCCTGTTTTTTTAACTTTTTTTTTTCTTAAATGTGAAGACTCATTCAAACCAATGTCAGAGCTATAATTTATGGAACACACTGACTCACTGATCTCAGCTAGCTGCCTTGGTCCTGGTTCACTTCCTTCTTTTCTAAAGGGATTTTCTTTTAAGATAATAAAAGATCACTTTTAGATTACTTGCTGCAGAATTTTTTGAAAGGGAGTTTTCTTGGAAAATTATGTGAATCCAATAGTGAAATTCTCATAGAGCAAAAATTCTACTCTTCAATTATTTACAAATGGCCTACATGAAATCATCTGTGTGGACATTGCTTTTAAAACACTTTAGCAAAAAAAAAAATTATCTTTTAATAAAATTGCTTTGGAGGGTCTGCCACTACCCAACTCTAACCACTCACCTCTCTCAACTTCTGCATCCTGTCAAGAAACTGATTAGTTAGATATTATAACTTTTATCATGCTGAATAAATAAAATGTGAAAAAAATGTTTTTAGTACTAAAATTAAATATAAGATGTGTTCTACTATGAGGAAAAAAGTACCAATTTATAAGCCTGTGTACCAGGAGATAAATACAAACATTATGGCAATTTATACAGAAGGGATCTTTCTCATAGTCAACTCACACAGAATGTCTCAAAATGTGATCCAATTCACCAAATTGATCCACTTCACAAAAACATAAATGTAACCACTCTAGAAACCTCAAACTACATGAACATGATAATTTTAATATGCATTGACCAACACATTAAAATCTATCAGATATTTTGGTTCTGATGGACATTATCAAATAATCTCATGGACATTATCAAATTTAATCATCAGTAACCTGGAACTGAATGAAAACCGTGGGTTGCCAAAGTGATTGCAGCTTAAGATCACAAGATCTGAACCCATCCTTCCTGATGTAAGCATTCATAGTGTTTTGTGGTGTATACAGTTTGGTTCCAATAAGTCCTTATTTTGTCACAAAAAGAAATCTGAGCTAATAGATTCACTCCTCTAAAACAGATTTCTAATTTAAGTTCTTTTTTCTTCCATTCTCTCCTCCAACTCCTTTCAATTTTAATGACTTTTATTTCTCTTTTGTGGCTGGGTTTGATTTTAAATGGGCTTCTTAGGAAAACTGTGTTCTTGTAAAACTGGAGGGTCAAAAGCTTCCTAACTGGAATAAGAAGGTCATACTAGAGGGTGTGAAACCTGAAGAAGGGAAGTGGCCGCCTCAGTGAGTGTTAAGAGAGGTTCTCTTACAAATGTGTGAGTTGTGATATATCGCCACACTTGACCCTCTCTAGTTCATATAAAATTTGTGAGTGTTCTTTCCTAAGGAAAGAATAAAACGATTTTACCTACATTTTATCTTACTGGACAAAAGCAATTATTGGGGATATAATGTCATTCTCCAAAGGCAGAATTTCCAAATTTTTGTGATCCCAGTTCTAAGTATATAAGCAAACTGAGACTGCTAAATATCAGATTTGTGTATATTTTTCCTGCATGTGTAACTCTGAATAATGAAGTTGTGACTTGAGAACAAATGACACTTAATGCCAAAGCCTTGGGAAGGTTCCTTTCTTTCACTCATTATATTTTTTTCTAACCTGCTACTTACAGAGTCACAGAAATATTAATGAGCTTTCTACTATGAACCTGATTTTCACAGGGGAGAAATGGCAAGACATGATCTATTTGAAGGGGATTTATTTGAAACTAATTTTTTTCTTTTGGAATATTTTGAATTTCTGTTTGAGCAATGCTTTGGAAGTTACAAAATTAGTGCCTTCTTTACATTCCACAGTTTCTCTAGGACATTGACAGTTACAGCCTCCTATTTTTGGAAGACAAGAATAGTCTATGTTCCTTCTTCAGCCTACTGTTAAGTTCAGTATCCTCAGATGGATGGCTCACACCGTGACAAGTCATCTTCACTGTGAATTCGCCTTACAGCTAAGAACTATTTCATTTTAACAACTTACTTCATTAATATAAACAGCATCTTTGTTACCTGACCCAGCAGGAAGTAGAAGAAAAATCTCTTCAGAATTCATTTTTTTCTGTGACAAAAAAAATGTGGCTCCCAGAAGTTTGCAAAGGACACCATTTTGTAAAGCTGGGTCTTGGCATTACTCCAAAATTCATAATACCTTAGGAACCAGGTGTGCTGTCAAAAATAACAGCTTTCATTTCTGTAACACTTAGAGTCAACAAAACTCATTTACATGCATTATTTCATTGATTCTAACAATAATCCTGTGAGGTAGGCAGGACAGAAACTATTAATGCAGTTGTTCATATAAGTAAACCAAGATTCAAATAAGCTATGATTACAATAGTGGACTGGGGGTGTAGCCCAGTGATAGAGTATTTATCTAGTATGTGCAAGGCTCTGGGTTCAATCTCTAGCACTGAAGAAAAAAACAAATAAATAAAATCTTTAAAATAAAACGACAGTAGGGGCCAGGGATATAGCTCAGCAGCACATCTCCTGCCTGGCAAGTGCGAGGCCCTGGATTCAATTCCCAGTACCAAAACAAAACAAAACGAAAACTGCAAAAATAAAACAATGATAACCAACATTGTATAGGATGTTGGTACATGATGAGTTTAAATTTACATCACTTCAATTGTATTAACAGTAACACTGCAAGGAAACCAAACATTATCCCCAATTTCAGATGAAGAGACAGATGAATAAAGACAACTTTAGTAGGATTTCTGCCAACAAATATTGCTACAAAGCCTTTTGCAGAATACCCTGTCTTCAGTAACAGTCCCTACTGGTGGGCGGCTTCATGGAGGGCTTGCTGTGGCAGGTTCTGCTTGCTGGCTCTAACTCCACCCCTTCCCTCCCACTCACTCCCAAACCCACCCGTGAGCCTCCACACAGCTGTGGAGAACAACTCAATTAGATATATTTTTATTGATGATTTGAATAAAGGTAATATAAATAACAGTACTGAAATTTTGGAAAATAGAAAAAGAAAAAACCACCAAGAAGTCTCATGACCCCCAACCTCTGTCAGTATTAAGCTAAGTTTCCTCTATCTTTTTCCCCTATGCATCTGTTTTTCTCCTATTTGTAATCATAAGATAGACTTATATATATTTTAACTTTGCATTTTCAGTTAACATTGTATCCTAAGCTTCTACTTTGTTAATACCTTAAACGGCCATTAACACTATTAAGTAAATAAAATGTCAATCGTTCGCAGTTGTTCTATTGCTGGGGTGCATTTAAGTTATTTCTACTTTTTCATGTGTGTCATTTTCCTCATAGCTTGAATTGCTCCCTAAGATAGAGTCCCAAAAGTAAGATGACAGGATCTAAGAGCATGGACATTTTTTTGACTCCTGATGGTGCCAAACTTCTTTCCTAAGGATTTGTCCTAATGTATACTGCCACCTGCAAAATACAAGAGAACTATTTCACTAGGGTAACCATAGAGTTTTAATTTTTGCTACTTTTTGCTTAATACGTCATTATTTAATTTGTATGTTGCTGATTACTAGTACATTTCAGCATTTTCTTTTCTTTCATATGTGTTTTTTGTGAATGATGTGTTTGTGGCAATTGGATTTTGACAGTACAGTTTCACTAAATAGTTAAAACCATTATTAATTTCCAGAGCATGAAAGAAAAGCCTAATGAAGGAAAAAATGACTTCTAAAGCCATATTCAAGTGATTCGAGAGTTCTTTTCCATGGTGCTTCTTCTATAATGTGTCAGAGGTCGACAAATGCATGTGATATGTAGAAAGCAAAGCTAAAATCACATCAATGTCCATAAATGATCTTAAAATAACACATGTTCCCCTTCTTCATAGTTAACTACTATTCTTAATAACTGCACAAAAGGGTAAAAGTACTAGATAATAGGATCAAACATAGATCCTACAAAATGAATTAACTTATTTGGGGTAAATCAAATAAACATGTTGAACCTGTATCTATATTTATAAAATGAAATAATACTAATCTCAATGCAGAGATGCTGGAGGTATCAAATTTGTACTAATGTGAAATTTTTTCAATTTTGGCTTAGTTTTGAAACACAATCTAAAGAGCTAAACATCCCTAGTAAAATAATACTTGTCAATAGAACAACCAACAGCTACGACCCTCTCAGTTTCTAATTACTATGCATAGTTCAGACATATATATGAAATAGATCATTTTTCTGTGTTTGAAGTTCAATGTTAAGAGACTTGATAAAATCACTTATTGTAACAGCCTATGAGAAACTGTAGGCACCGAATAAATTAGCTTCAAATGGTAAATGTCTCTTCTTGTTTCTAGACTCCCCTGGAATCAGAAACTGTTTCATAAACCAGTGAATCTCCAGTTCCACTGCAATGGGTAGCACAGAATGCATTGGATAAATACATTGTGACTGACTGCAGTACCTGTCAGAGTAACAAGAAGTTATTGACTCCTGCTTCAAGATAAACAGGCTGGTTAAAGGGATTCAGCTTGCTGGAGACAACAGTTTGAGGGGAAGTGGGAGTTCAGTGACATGACTTACTATATTTTTTTAAAGATACAGAGACTTAAACACAAAATGTATGCTTAACAATAGCAGTAAAGGGCCTCACTCTAGCACTCATGATACTCCAAAACATGTCAACGCAAAGCAGAAGGGAAAGTAGCACATGTTTAAAATCCCATTGCTCTGCCCTCACCATATTCTTCAAGAAGCAAATCTATTTGTCTTCATCGGAGAGCCAAAGAGCTTCTTTTAAAAGAAATAGAATATGATGAAACAAAAAGGTAGAACCAAAGACAATGGAAGGACCTAGTCCACAGACATGTTCAAACATTTTACGAAAACTATTATTTCAAGTATATGTCAAAGGATGAGGAAGAGAGTGTGATGAATTACAGAATAACTGGTGATTATGCTAAAGAGTTCCCTGAGCTGTCCTGTACCTTCTGGAAATTGTTTATGTGCACAAGTCCTGTGATCACAAGGCTGTGATTATTGGACGCAGACAATGTGACAGCAGAGGAAGACATGAATCATCACTGCTCCATATCAGAGAAAGCTGAGCAAGATCACCTCTGTCTCTAGTACAAATGGACTTCTTTTCCACATTCTAAGTTCTGACAACTTGGTGCTACCAGTAAGGATGGGGAAGGAGAGGAGGACAATTGAGGGATGAATCTTACCACTTGGAATTTCCACTTCTTCTGAAAACTCTCATCATTTGTGACATTACAATTCCTTAATTTGTAGCTAGCAACTAATAATCTCCCACTTTTTCCATATTGATTAATTTTTTTAAAATTCTTGAACTTCCCTCATGCCCACCACTAAATGTCTGAAATGGTCCTAGCAATCAGACCCATTTATTTCACTTTCATCCAAGCTTTTTCTACATTATGAACCAAAAACAGGAATGTCTCAGGCTGAGAGAAGGTGAGTAAAAATTGGTGACTTGGTCAATTTTCTAAGAATTTTCTACCAATGAATTTGACTGGGTGATTGAATCTTCACAAATACACCATAGTATTAGAAGCATTTTGTTATCATGTGGGAAGAGTGGGAAATAAACCTAGAAAAATATCTTTCTTGAACATGTGGAGATTCTGATCTTTAACAAAGTCTATATCATAATTGTATGGTGGAGTTCTATACAATTATTGTATAGACTGAAGTTCCATACAATTATTGTGTTGTCTGGAGACAGGAATTCAACCTGTCTTCAAGTACTAAACAGAATATGAATCTCAGCTGATGCAACTAACAAAAGAAAAATGTGATGACTTGCAAAACTGTCTAAATCAGTTTAAGTGCATTAGTCGGTTTCAAGTACTGCTATTTTTTAGCTAAGAAAGACTTTATAACTCAGAATACATTAAATTTGTTGTACCTGCCCCTTTGAGTGTCATATAACTATTTCATATCTTACTGTCCACTCAAGAACAGTTCTTAAACAGAAGTGGATGGACTTATTGTGGTAGAAGTCAGACAATGGGTGAATTTGGGACTGTGCTCTCTTTTCATCTTCCTGGAGGGTCCTCTCCTGACCAAGTCTGAAAAGCTGACCCTCATTAACTAATGGATAATAGACCAGGAAAAAACCAGTTTACCATGGGTAACCAAGAAGAAAATGTCCCCCAGAATGGCATGAGGTGGGATGTTTAAAGAGAGTTGATGTTGTTTTCTGAAGTCCTTTCTGCGATTTTGTTAGAAGAAATCTGTCCATGATCACTCACAAAGAGGCAGAAAAAAGCCCTGGGGTAGACAAGGCCTTTATCCACAGCTGAAACTGATGAGGCCTCCTGGCAAGACCCCAAAGCCAAAAGACTTTGTTTCCTGTCTTCTCAAAGTCCTGACCTCCAGTATTTAAGGAACCAATAACATTTTTTCATTTCTTAAGTCATTTTTCTCATGCAACTCATGGCAGCTGTTTGCCAGCTCAGCATTCAGACTAATTTGTTACAGAAAATGGAGTAAATGCATGTTTATCAAAATTTGAAATTTAGCATGAGGCCTAAATACTTTTCGAATGCTACCAAACAAGGTATATAATAGTTTCATCAGCTCTTCATATTACAAAATTAGGACCTTGGAATTCAGTACACTTACTTTTTAAATGTGCCTCAGTTTCTCACATTTATTGCTTTGTCTGGTTTTGGTTTGGGAACACTAGGCCACAAAATATTCTGATAATGGGCTTTCTTTTTAAAAATTCTCTGAGAAGAAATATGATCTCTGTATTAGCTTCATATACATACATTTAAATACTTTCGTGTTTACAGAAGCATGGGATTTATAGATAACCATCTTGCATACTTATTTTGGGACTGATCTATCCGATAATGGAGGAGTAGAGCAGAAGAATACATAAATTATATTCATTTCCTCAAATACTAAAATTTTGTAAGGGCTCAAACCCATACGTATCATGTCATTATCTATCCCCACTTTGAAAAACTGAGTAATATGCAAGTACAGTAGGGGGAAACTTATTTGATTGTCCCACCTGTAGCTAAAATCCATGGGAAGCCACATATATTTACTTCCTTAAAAAGAGTTTCCAAGAACTCTTAAAAGAACCAGAAAGCTTCCCAAGACATAGCCAGTACATTGTTCCCTTGTCTTCCTTGGAGTTTTGTAGCACTTGTCAGTGGAGAAAAGTTACTAAATTATGGCAACATTTTTTTCAAGCTTAAAATTTCCTCACATACTGGAGTTTGGGCCCAACTGAAGTATTTCACTGTGCGATTGTTTATATCCTTAGCCAAATGCAACTTCCTGCCTCTGAGAAGGAAAAGGCTGGAACAGTATAGTAAAAAGAATCTTATAGTATAAAGCCTTCTTGGATATCAAAGAGGGTTCACAAAACCACATTGCGATGAGTTAAGTGTAAATGAATCAAAAACTTATGGCATACATTTCCCTAAAAGCACACATGGATTTTTAAAAGGAATGAATGAAAAAAGTCTCCAACACAATACATTTTGTATATTGTTCATCAACATTTAAAAGAAAATATTTCAACACTTGTAGCACACACACACACACACACACACACACACACACACAAAGGGATATGTCGAAGTCTAATCCAAGAATATAGGCATATATTTCAGCTGCCTCCAGTCTTGTACATCCACCTTCAAAGACTCATTCTCAAGACAAAAACTAACTTAAGCACAAAAGTACACACTTTTATTCAATTTAAAATGGTCGATAGTTCTCAGCTGCTTGACATTTTCTTTACAGAACACAAGCTGACAAACACCAACCACAATGGACAGCATAAAACAATATACATTATTCTTTATCTTTAATAATAACTCACATAGTCTTTCAATAAATATTTATTGAGTATCTACTGTATACCAGACACTGTTTTGGGCTCAGGGGATTTAATGGTAAATATGACAGATGAGGCTCTATATTTATAAAGTTTATCATAACAGGAAGCCTTCCATGTTATGGTAATGTTGTGAGGCAATTCTTCAACTACTATCAAAAACTTGGAATTAGACATCTGGATGACTAACTTTGTGAACCTTCTGAACATCTGGGAAAGGAAGAGGAATAAAAATGTCCCAGAGGGCCCCAAGTAGAAACTGTATTAGGCAGTCCTCAAGCTCACTTGAATTAGATTTTTTAGCAAAAAAGATAAATAAAATGGTGTAAATCCAGTTTATTTTCAGGAAATAGATAATGTTACAAAAGAAAGGTATGGATCTTCTCAAGCATCTCATTTTAACCAGCACTAGGGAGTACAACTCTTCCCTACAGAGAGCATAGATCTTTAACCAAATGCAAAACAACTGAAGCAGTCAACCAACACTTTACACAGTTCCAGCTCAAGAAAGATGTTATGAGGAATATGGGAGAGATTATAAGGCCTGAGAAGCTGCTTCAGGCACTGAAAGTTAGACTGAGCACTTAGAGGTCCTGGCCTACACATGTACCATGTAATCAGAAGGACATTCAGGAAGAACTCCAGCTTTTAAAACTCATCCATGGATTTCATCTTAAATCATGTGCCCCAATTCAACCACTGGCTGTACCAAGCTTTGACCTTCTGATCTTTATCTCCCTCCTTGTATGGCTTTTCATGTGACTTCAGAACCCCTTACCCAAATAAGCACCCTTCCCCACAACATTCTTTGTCACAGCTTCCTATATGCTTTCCCACTATTACACCCCTAGTGTCTAGAACAAACCTGAGTTGTAGTAAGTAAAGCACCTACAATGAAGGGATGATGGATGAATGGATTTCCCCAGAAAAAATCCTGACATGAAATTTCTAATCATTCTAAGGCTAATGCTTTCATGCCAGCCCCTGGTAAGACACTCCACCCAGAATTTTCCCATCCCTAAATCCCTGATAGAGGTCAAAACAAGTAGACCTCACAGTAGACCAGGATTCAAGCTCAGTTCTTCTGTTCACTAGCTTGTTATATTGGCCAACAATGTAAATATCTGAGCCTCACGGCATCATCAGCTTTTGAGGATGGCAGGAGATAGACTCCAGAAAGAACCAGGTATATGTAAAACACTCCCTTTGTGCCCATCTATTTTAAGTTCAAGTCAATAAAGCTGGAGAAAAATAACCTCAAACTATTAAATTTTATTTTAGAACTCCTAAGCAAGGGGCTGGGACAGGCAGAAGAGGCTGGCTGATTTTCAGAAAACCATTGATATATTCTTGAGATCAGCTATGCCTGAGAATCGCCACCAGGGAGACTACTAAAAAGGAGCTGGAAAGGGAGAGTGAGCTGTCCTAAGATGTTAGACACAAAGTATTTTAGGAAGCAGTTAGAGGGTCGGTGGTGTCCAAAGTACATGAACTGAACTACTGGAATATGGAAAGAAAGCACTGAAAATCTCTATAGTTTTTGAATCTAAATCTTCTCATAATCAAGCTCTACTAATATTTGCCATAAAATTTGACACCAGTCTCTCATCCTATCCATACATCAGGAGGTCATGGCCTTAGCGATGGCTCAAGAGGATAAGGATAGGGTTCCCTTGGTGGACCATGGGGCCAGACACTTGCCAAACATTGCTGCTTAAGTGCATTTAACTTAGCAGCTTACAGTTCATAGAAGCTAGTCTTCACTAAACTAGCTTTCTCAAAATGCTCAGATGACCCTTTAAAGAAACTGGATTGGAAAGAATATTAACAATATGAAGATCAACAAAGAGCAAGAAATTAGCAGAGTCCATGCCTCTCCTACTCCTACTAAGAGCTCTTGTCATCCACATCATGAGCTAAAAACTATGGTGATCTCCTTGGAACTGACAAATTAAATTATGTTGCCCTCATTAAAAATATTACTAGTAATATTTACCTCAGCAAGAGCAAACGAGTCACATGTACCACTGAACTGAAGAATTATGCCTAAAACATTGTTTCTTACAAGCTTAGCTCATATCTTTAAAAATTAGATATTATATGGGCCCTATTTAATGTATTGCTTTGATATGGTACAACATGTACATACACATAAATAATAGATATAGATAGAGGCACATGTTGATAGGTTTTTAACCAACAGTTTTCCCTGACGAGCTCCAAGACTCCGCTCTAGAAAGTAGTCTGTACATGCACATCCTGCAGGAAATCACCTGGTTGCAATGAGCAGAGCCTGCAAATAGGAATCAGAATGAGCCAAGTCCTGTCTGGGTTCCTGGAGACCACCAACAGTCAGGCCATGAGACAAGATCCTCACTGGCAGGCATCCCAGAGCCATTCAGTTTACATCTCAGAAAGGCAACCTTATGGTCAGCAGCCAGGAGTTGGGCCCAGGCAGGAAGATCAGCCCACACAGAGACCCACTAACATTAGTGGACATTTATGGCCCTGTTTACACCCTTTATGCATGGAGAATGTCAATTCAAGACTTTGAAGGTTGTGAGAAGGAAGTTGAAAGAAAAATGGAATTTGGCTTTTGGGACAGGAAAGGGAAAACTTTCAATGGTTGCAAGCGGTGTAGGAGAATGCAACAAGATAGGATTTGGAGATAAGAACACAAGGGGCAATGAGATAAAATGACTCAGTCCAGGGCAGAGACAAAAAATAAAATAAGCTACTATTTTAGCAAGCAAAAACAGGCAAGGAAGAACCCTGCATGCCAGGGTTCTGTTTGAGACATAACAATTAATGGCATGCTAAACAATGGGAGAAAGGAATGAAGGAAAAAGGAGAGATGGTATTCAGAATTCAGCCCTGCTTGAAAAACACAAAATAGGCAAGCCATAAAAGTTCGCCAAGTCCTGTGAGGAAGATACTAGTTCAGCAGACCCAGTACATAATAGGAAGAGGATGATGTGTTTCCTCCATCCACCTCCGTACCTTTCCCCTCTCCATGGTACACTGGGGCATTTTTAGTATTGAGCTAGCAGGAGCCAATCTAAGGAAGGATGAGAAGGGAAATGAAACTACTGGGAGGAGTAACAAGAAACCAATTCACCCTTCTCATGACCCAGTTGGCCTGGGAGCTGGGAACACCCCCACACACGCACCCATCCACCCTGTAAGCAACCGGCTGATTCAGAGGACAGGCTGAGTTGATAGCAACTGAGGTACAAAAACAACTTAATTCTTATATTACTTGATTGATTTTGCAGGTCTAAGGCCAGTAGTCTGAGCATCTATTAAAAGGATAACAATATGCAATACAGCAAATATGGGGGATTTCCTTCTGTCTTGTTATTGAAATCCAATATTCTGTTTTGTTTTGAAAATTCAATATTGTTTCAGCTGTTTTGTTTTGCCCCTTTTCATTG
>RJWT010027717.1:0-15423 GCA_004365215.1 Cuniculus paca
AGGTGAACTGGGAATGCTGAATGACAGGACAGTTTCCCCCATAAACATCTGTGTGAGGAGAATCCATGCTAAGTTTTATCTTCTATACTCAAAAGATTTCTAATACTGTTGCCACTCAAAAAAGCCAAAAGAAAAATCACACTAATGTTGATGGTCAAAAGGAAGATTAGGCCCTTCCTTTGCACCTCAGCAGCTGACGAGATTGTTGGCCTCCCCTTCCCCCATACCCAGATGACTTCAGCAGCTGAGGGGAGCCTCAACTGCCTTTCCCCTGAACCTGAAGGACCTCAACCACCAACGGGTTTTTGAGCCACCATTCCCCACACACAAAAGGTCTCAGAGCCCACAGACCATCAGGGATCCCTTCTACCACCTGTAGAACCATGGGAACTGGTAGGAGTCTTGGCAATCCCTCCTCCTACACAGAGGACCTCAGAGGGCCTCTGACATTGTGGTGAGTTTCCCCCTCAGTAGAGGACCTCAGTGGGTCAACAGAAGCCTCAGCAAACCCTCTCCCCAACTCTAGGACCTTGGTGAGCTGGGAAGAGTGTTGGTGAGTCCTTTTTCCATACAGAGAACCCCAGGTGAGTTAGTGAAAGTGCTGACAAGGCCAGCCCCCACCTGGAGGAACTGGAAAGGACCTAAGAGAACCCCAATGAAACAATAGAGTTCCAGCTGGTACACACACTACAAACAGGTAGATTTGGTGGCCTAGAACAGCCTGAAGCTACAGTAACAATAGGAGATAAGGGTTGGTTTACATCAATACTTCTAGGCTACCCAACCTAGGAAGAATATAGGACTCGCTCAACAGGCCCTGCAGAAGGAATTCAGGTGACTGGCCCCTCCCCTACACTGTATGACCCAGTAATTGGGCAAACATCAGCCACACAGTAAGACCCTAAGACACAAACAATGGACAGTTGAACTAGTGGAATTGAAAAGACCAAAATATGAACTTAAGAGGTAAAAATGACAAAACAAAAAAGCAAAATGCAATCTTAAACATCCAGTTCATCAGGAAAAAATACAAGGGACAGAAAACTAGAGGACATTTAAAGTCTTACACCTGAAATTTTTGAAAAGATAGCAGGTGAAACAAAGAAATAAATCCATGAGGCTATAGAGGAAAGCAGATTAGAAATAACATCTCAGGTAAAGAAAGAAATGACAACTTTAATAAAGGAGTTGCTCAGCATAGCTGGAGAAGACATAGATAAAATAGTACAGGAGCATGGGAAAATGATGGAAACCATGAACAAACAATATAGGAAAAAAACAGAATGCATGAAGCAAATTCAACAAGATATTCAGGAAATTAAAAATTCCATTGAAAGCTGGCAAAACTGCTTGAATGAAACTGAAGATAGATTTTCAGACCTTGAAGACAGGATCACAGTTAGCAATCACAAAAGGAAAGAACTTTTAAAAATAATAAGGGATCATGAAATAACAATTCAACAGCTTCAAGATGATGCAAAGAAAACAATATAAGAGTGATAGGTGTCAATGAAAATGCAGGAGTCAACACTAATGACATGAAGAAAGTATTCACAGAATTAATAGCAGAAAACTTCCCAAACATGGGAAAACAATCATATAGATAAATGAGGCATATACAAACAGTCAGAACCAAAATAAATCTACACCCTCACATATAATAATCAAGATCTCTGAAATTCATCATAAAAACAAAATACTAAAAGCTGTTAGAGAAAAGACACAACTCACCTATCAAGGCAAGCCCATTAGAATCCCTGCAGACTTCTCAGCACAAACCCTCAAGGCAAGATGAGCTTGGAGTAAAGTATTTCAAGCCCTGAAAAAAAACGACTTTCAACCCAGATTGATGTACCCTGTAAAACCTTCTTTGAAAATTAATGGAGAAATAAGATACTTCCATGACAAGAACCAACTGAAGAAATTCATGTGCACCAAACCAACCGTAGAGAGAGTACTGAAAGACATACTAGAGAGAGACAAAAGTGACTAAAATTCACAGAACAACAACAGAATGGAACCACCAGGCAGGGCAAGCAATTAAACAAGAGGGAAAAGCAGGGAACCAACAACAGGAAAATAACATGACAAAGTTAAGCCAGTACATAATTGCAATGATCAATGTAAATGACCTCAATTCATCAATTAAAAGGAATAGGTTGACAGAATGGATCAAGAAACAGGATCCAACAATATGCTGTACACAAGAAACACATCTGACTTGAAAGGAAACTCATAGACTGAAAGTCAAAGAATGGAAAACAATATTCCATGCAACAGGAACCCAGAAAAAAGCAGGGTTAACTATTCTGTTTGAAGACAATGTGAACTTCAACCAAAAATGATCAAAAGAGATAAAGAAGGTCACTACATACTTGTTAGGGGAAAAATTCAAGAGGAAGAGATAAAAATCATAAATATATATGCACCAAATACAGAAGCACCCAACTATATAAGACAAATACTAATAGACATGAAAAATTAAATACACAATAACACAATTGTAACAGGGGAACTAAATGCCCCACTGTCACAAATAGCTAGATCAACTAGACAAATAGTCACCAAAAAAATTACAGAACTGAATCAAACCTGTGAACAATTGGACTTGCTAGATGTTTACAGAGTGTTCCACCCAACAACATCAAAATACACATTCTTCTCAGCTGCACATGGGACATTCTCTAAAGTAGAACATATATTAGCCCATAAAACATGCTTAAGTAACTGCAAAGGGACCAAAGTTATCCCATGTATATTATCTGACCATAGCACACTAAAATTGGAAATTAATGACAAAAGAAACTGCAAAACCTACATAAACACATGAAAATTAAATAACACCCTCCTAAACAACCAATGGGTTACAGAAAAAATTAAAGAAGAAATTAAACATTATCTACAATTCAGTGAAAATGCAGATACAATGTACCAAAACCTGTGGGATGCAATGAAAGCAGTCTTAATAGGGACATATATAGCAATGAATTTCACATCAGGAAAACAGAACGAGCACAAATAAACAACCTAATGCTGCACCTCAAACTCCTAAAAAAGAAGAGCAAGTCAAGCCAAAAGCTTGTAGAAGGGAGGAAATTATAAAGATCAGAGCACAAATTAACACAATTGAGACCAAGAAAACAATACAAAGAATTAATGAATCAAAGAGTTGGTTCTTTGAAAGAACAAAAAATTGATAAACCACTAGACAACTTTATCAAGAAAAAGAAAGAAAAAACTTAAATTCATGCAATAAGGAATGAAAAGTGTGAAATTACTACAGAGCCTGTGGAAATTCAGATCATGAATACCTACTTTGAAAATCTTTACTCACAAACCTGGAAAACAAAAAAGGAAATGAACAGATTCCTAGAAATGCATGAATTATCAAAGCTGAATCAAGAAGGAAACAATTCACCCTAACTCACTCCTGGAGGCAAGTATTACTCTGATACCAGAACCAGAGAAAGATCCAACCAAAAAGGAGAACTATAGGGCAATCACCCTAATGAACATTCATGCAAAAATTCTCAATAAAATACTAGCAAATCAAATGTAACAAATCATCAAGAAAGTTATGTATCATGATCAATTGAGATATATCCCAGTTAGGGTGAATTGTTTCCTTACAGATTTCATTAAAGAGTTAGAGGAGTATTGGCACTAAATCTTCTCTAAATTTCTCATAGATTTCAGCTGTGAATCCATCAAGACCTGGGCTTTTCTTTGTTGATAAGTTTTTATTTACATTTTCAATTTCAGTAGCTGATCTTGGGTTATTGAAAATTTTTATATCTTCTTGATGGTCTTTGCCTCAATCTTAATCAAGCCACCTATGACAATCCAACAGCCAGCATCATATTAAATGGTCAAAAACCTGAAAGCTTTCACTCTAAAATCAGGAACAACACAAGGATGTCCACTATCATCATTCTTATTCAATATAGTGCTGGAAACATTAGGCAGAGCAATTAGACAAGAGAAGGAAATAAAAAGAATAAGGATAGGAAAAGAAGTAGTTAAATTATCATTATTTGCAGATGACATGATACACTACATAGAAGACCCTCAAAACTCCATCGAAAGACTTCTTGATGTAATAACCAAATTCAGTAATGTAGCTGGATACAAAGTCAACACTCAAAAATTAATAGCATTCTTGCACGCAAACAACAAACTCACTGAGAGAGAAATAAGAGAAACCACAGCCTTCATAATAGCATCCAAAAAAATGAAACACTTAGGAATCAATCTAACAAAGGAAGTAAAAGATCTATACAGTGAAAATTACAGTACTCTAAAAAAGAAATCAAAGATGATTTCAGACAATAGAAAGATATCCCTTGCTCTTGGTTGGGAAAAACCAACTAGTAAAAATGGCCATACTCCAAAAACTGTTATGCAGATTTAATGCAATTCCAATCAAAATATCATTAACATACCTCACAGATCTAGAAAAAAATTTCTAAAATTCATTTGGAAGGAGAAGAGACCTAGAATAGCAAAGCAATCCTGGGCAATAAATGCAAGGCAGGAAGCATCGCAATCCCTGACTTGAAATTGTACTACAATTTCAAAAGTCAGCTTGGTACTGGCACAAAAACAGACCTGATGATCAAGGCAACAAATTAGAAGATACAGAGACAAATACAAAGGCACTTAGCCACCTTATCTTTGACAAAGGGGCTAAACCTATTCACTGGAAGAAAGATAGCCTCTTTAATAAATGGTGCTGGAAAAACTGGCTTTTCACATGCTGAAGATTGAAACTAGACTATGTCTATCACCATGCACTAAACTAAAGTCAAAATGGATCAAAGATCTAAATATTAAAATAGAAACACTAAATCTACTGGAAGACAAGGTAGGTAGAAATCTCAAAGACATAGGGGTAGGCAAAGAGTTCATGAACAAAATGCGAACTTCAAAGAATCAACAACTGGGATCTCATTTTATTAAAAAGATTTTGCACTTCAAAAGAAATCACCAAACGAGTGAAAAGAAAACCCAAAGAATAGGAATGAATTTTCACCAGCTGTCCCTCAGACAAAGGACTTCTATCTAGAACACACAAGAATTTAAAAACAGGGCCAGGGATTTCTCTCAGCAGTTCAAGCACTTGCTAGATCCTTCAAATTCAAAAACCCAATCCAAAAATAAGCATCTGAGATGAATACATACCTCTGAGGTGAAGAAATACAAATGGCAAATAAATACATAAAGAAATGTTCAACATCACTGGTCATTAGAGAAATACAAATTAAAACAACATTGAGATTCCACCTCACTCTAGAAAGAATGGTTGTCATCAAGAAATCAACCAACAACAAATGTTGGGGCTGAGGGGAAAAGGCATGCTTCTCCACTGTTGATCAGAGCATAGACTGGTACAGCCACTGTGGAAATCAGTGTGGAGATTCCTCAAATAATTAGGATCAGAAGTCCCATTCAATCCCGTCATTCCCCTTCTGGGTATTTTTCCCAGAAAAATTGAAAATGACATTCTATAGCTACATATGTGCACCCATGTTTATAGCAGTAATTTGTAATAGCTAAATCTTGGAAGCAACCCAAATGCCCATCAACCACAGAATGGATAAAAAAGATGTGGTATTTTTATAAAATGGAATATTACTCAGCTATAAAGAAGAATGATCTGGAGGCTTTTATAGGTAAATGGAGGCAACTAGAGACCATATTCATATGTGAAATAAATGAAGCTCACATTTTTAAATATTGTATTATCTCCCTAATGTTAAAAAAAAAGCCTGTAAGAGTAATGAGATCCAAAATGTACAGTAGATATTGTGGTAATGAAAGAGAAAGAAAGTTCTCAAAAGGAAAGAACAACTGGGAAAGGGGAAAGGAGAAAAGGAAGGGAAAAGATTATATGTATATAGGAATACATACATGTATGTATGTATGTATATAGGTATACATATATATATGTATGTATATATGTGTATATATATATATATATATATATGCAAGATAGATAGCTATACTATAATCTCTGTTAGTTCATCCAAAAGAATAGTTTGTGCTTTCATTGTTTGATTGTTCGGTCATTTTTTATGCCTAAATCTTGTAACCTGAACAACTACTTCTAAGATAATAATATGCAATATATTAATTAGTGTTAATTTCTTACTATTTTTTCGAAATTCTGTATCATTTCTATCCTTTTTCGTTTTGTTTTTTTAAATTAAAAAAAATTTTATAAAAGAAGGAAGCATTGTGTAGTGTAAAAAAAGAAGATTAATACTATCTCAACCTAGTTTTTAAAGGAGAATATATGTGTATATAATTGAGATAATAAAAAAATAAAATGTTTAAGACCTAGTTAAAGCAAGTTGCCAGTCTGCCTTGAAGTCATTCTAGGCTACAAAATATAGTCTGTTTTTTCTAAGCAATTTTTCAAAAACTATTTATTGATGTCTTTTACAAAATTCCTAATGTTTTCAGTAAGCTCTGCAGTTTTTTGTAAGGGTCTTTGAGCTTTTAATACTGACTTAGTTGTTAGGGTGAATTTGGAGGACATCTGAGAGTAATCCTGACACCAAATAGCTTCACCTTTGCTTTCATATTGAAAAGAAAATGAGAAGAGTATAAGAATAAAAGAAATTTAACAGAACCCTACCACAAGGGGAGCTGGATCAAGTGGTTCATATCTATTTAAGAGTATGGGCACTGTATGAAAGACTAGAGTGTTTTACCAAAATATATTTTATATATATTGCATGTTTCTGACACTAAGTCAGGCTAATAGAGAATCTCACAACTGTTTGTTCTCTGACTATGAGAGTGTCATTGCACTTAAAATTCAACCATGGGCAAGGCTCCTAACCAGGCCGAGAGGTTAAATTGACCTTGAAGTATTATGTGGCTTCAGATACCTGCACATCAGGTGGCCACATACACAGATCTCTCTGACGTGAGGTAGGATAGAAGAAATAAAACAAAAAAAGAAAGAAAGAAAAGACCAAGAAGAAAGAAAAAGAAATAAAACTAGGTAGAAAGGGCACCAGGAAACTTAAAATTTTATAATTGTACTTTTAAGAAAAACTGCAGCTTCAGAGCATAAAATATGCTCAAGCTTTTTTCCATTCCAGAAAACTCACTCAAAAAAAAAAAAGTCCTAAGGATCTTAAACACACAATCACCCTGTAAACTGGGAGCTAGGCCTGTGGTTTTCACCTGCAAATTGCACTTCCCCTCAAAGAGTTACATTTTCAAGGAGACAGCAATATTAGTGGACAGCACATATCAACTTCTAACATATGTAAATAGTTAGCAGTCTAGCACAGAACTCTCACATGACAAATGGATATTCCCACCAAGTGTAGAAATACACATCCTAGATCACTTATCTTGAAGACACCCCCCATGACCCCATTAAAAATAGCTCCAGATCACAGATCATAAGCCCTCTGTCTTTCTCTCTCTGATCTCTTAAGGATCCACATTATTTTTTTGAGTATGTACTTTTAAATGTCTTCCTAATAAATCCTTTAATGCCTTTTATTGATGCATTCTGAAAAATTTTTCCACAATGAGAGTCATTGAGCCTGCAATTTAATTCTATGGAAAGGGTGGGTTTAGAGTCTTTATTTCAATGGGGACCTCTTCAGATCCTATGTAGTAACAAGATATAGATATATGTTCATTGACTCCAAGACATGGACATCTTCCCCTTCCCTGGCATATAAGTCAGAAGGGGCTAAAGCATACATCTGCAACAACTCCAAACTGTCAAAGTGATACAGGGGAAAGAAACTTCCAACCTGCTAGATCTGATATGAGTTCCTGTTCTCTAAAATCAAAGAATGAATTTTAGGAACTATGGAGGTAAAGAGCAAAATATATTTATTGAGAGAAAGAAAGCTTCTGTCTGAGAGAGAGATATAAAGGGTCCTGAGTGGGTTGCCAAATACCCTGCCTTTTCTAGGGATTTTTATAGAACAAACCGATGACATGAGGAGGTTCAAGTTGGGAAAAAATGGGAACTTGCAAGGTGGGCATGAGGTGGCATAGAACTATGGTGAATCAACAAGATTATAATTGCTCAGGTGAAATTAATTAAATCAGGGGATCAGTAAGGAAGCCAATCACATAGCAAACAGGCATGAATACAGAACAGGGTCTTTTCCTATGTAGGGGATTTGGTTAGTGGAAGCCTTCTAGCTCCCTCAAGGTGATCATACCTATTTAGAATATCAATCCCTGATGTTTATCCTTAGGATGTGGATGCATTTTTTTTTATCTTTTGTCTTGAGGTCTGGCCCACAGTGGAAAGCATCTGTCCCCTCACCCACCAGGTGCAAGGTATCTGGTCTTCTGCACTGACTTCCAGGACAAGGACCCAACCCTATCTGCCTATAATATTTCTATCTAACTTAGCTGCCTATAACAAAATGAAGAGGCTTAGCTCTGACAAGGACAAATATCACCCTCAAATATGACTTACTGGTCCAACCTACTTACACAGTGCTACACAACCACCAAGGAAAGCAAGTTTACCCTTCCCAGAGCCTGGAAGGAGAGAGGGGTCTCATGAAACTATTAATTACTACCCAAATGAGTGACACCAACTAACTCCAAAGAGTGCATCTGATATTACTGTCCTAACAGATTTTTGAAAGGGAAAAGAGATCCTTCTGATTCTTCCCTTAGCTAGCAACCAGCTTATTGTTGGTTAAAATAAATAACATACAGTGCTGAGAAAGTATATGGCAACAATAGAAATATTCAAGACAGGGTAAAGTTCTTTGATTGTCAAAACTATCAGGAGCTGGTCAATCTTCCAGTCTTATGGATGAGTGCATGGAAAAGGATTAAAGACAATAGACACAATAAGATGGTTTGGGGGTGGGGGACATCCAGGAAGGTCAGAACTCTCTTAGAGCTGAGCAAAGACTTCTCTAGACTGTTCATATTTATTGGGTCCTCAACAATTCAGTGGAGTGCAGGAAGTGGAGGGCACAGCTGAGGCAAAAGCCTGCAAAAATGAGCAGGCCTTGAGGAGTCAAAACAAACACATTCCAAGCAGTAAATCTTGCTAATTAGAGAAACTGTCCAATCTCTTAGACTGGTGGTCATTGCCCTGGAATAGGAGTGAGAGCCAAATATCTTCAGTGGCAGCCGTATCTTGACTTCAGAGGCTGTGAATATGAGCTTTTCCAACACAGCCAGAGAGCATTGGGTTAGCAACTTAACCCCACACAGCTCAGTCCCCAACTCAAAACCAAACACTAGATTTTAATAAGAAATAGTGTTTTGTTCTTTATACGTAACATTTCTCATACAAGAGAAACCATGTGATATTTGAGCTTGTATGTCTGACTTACTTTCTTTTATATTATGTTCTCAGGTTGTACCCATTTACCTACAAATGCCTCAAGTTTATCTTTTGCTTAAAAAACTCTCAATACATATGCTAATTAGTTTTATTTATACTAATAGTTCATCTTAGTTTGTTGAAGAGAAAGTTTGTGTTATCATCATTTGGTTCTTTTTTGTAAAAATCTTTTTGGTTTATGTTGTACTGAATAACTACACAGTCACACTATAGTAACTATTGTTATTCTCACTATTTGGATATGAAAATTTGTTTTACTTCTTCATGAAATGAAGAAAAAAGATTTCCTATGCTCAAGGACACTTTTACTTGGGAATTCTTTAAAAAAAGAAATATTCCTAACTTTGGAATAAAATTTTATGATAGGACTTTAAGCAAAGAGTTGTCAGTCCTAGAATTTCAGCTAACAAATCAGAGTCAAAAATATGCAGTTTGTATCTGTGGAGTATTGTCACAATTAAAACAGATGCTTGGAGATTGTCACTTTTTGCATAAATTGTCCACTCGTGCTGTTACTCCCAGGTTTTCCTTTGTAAGTAGTTTACTGAAGAATCTTAATGGCAGAGAAGAACAAACATGTAATGATTTTCTTTTTTAAAAACTATTGACTGCAACCATGCTCTATTGAATCATTATTTCTTAGCCACCTTCCTGGCATCCAAAATAGGTTCTAAAGCATCCTATTCACTTTTAGTTAATCGAAGCTCCAATCCTATTTACTACACTTTAATACCATATCAATGTTACATTTGATCTGACACTCATTTAATTCCTATTTCCGTATTTTCCTATGTTTAGCCCAAAGGATTTAGATTGAAAGTCAGTGCTAGGTCACTCTTAAAAAACTAGCGCAACACAGTAGCTCAGCAAGATTCCACATAGGGAGTGGGATCCAAGGCCCTCTTCCTTCTAGGTCCCTCTAATCTTCATGAGTGAGTTTCTTGGTGTGCTCCCATTTTGGTACAATAGGTAGTCTTTTTTTGCCACTCCAGATCTGTGTCCAGCTTCTCTCTCTGTGACCTCAGAATTCCAACTTGTTGAGACAGTTAAATTTAATTGTCAAGCTGATTGGCTTAGGAGTAATGTAGGGGTTAGGAAAATTAGTTACACCGCTGGGTGTATCTGGGTAAATCATGAAGGTGTGAACCTGGTACCATATACATTCACTTGGCCCTTCCTCTTTGGTACTATTCCTCCGCTCTATTGTCCAACTGCCATGAACTAAGCATCTTTGCTATGCCACATCTTTGCATTGTGATCTTTGTGCCTTTTGAGCCAAGCAATCATGGACTGAATCCCCTGAAACCATTAGTCAAGTTAAACTTCTGTTTTTTTCATTTGTGAGTCTTGGGTATTGTCTCAGGTCTCAGAAAGCGGACTAATACATTCATACATAGTGCTTCAACTGGATTCTCTTGCTTACTGGCTTGGGGTTGAATTAGGCCAAAGGACGTAATGATAGGAAATATAAATTGACACAGGATGGCACAGTAGTTATTACATTGAACATCTTCTTCCCATCCAGGGATTGCCAGTAACCACACCTTTCTTCAGAAGACCAAGGTCATGCCAGGCTACCCTTCCCTCATTACATCTCTCCCTGGGTTCCAATAGCTATTTCCTTTCCATATCCCTTGAAATAATGCTGAATATGGCTTCATTTTGTTATGGTCTGCACATTTTGCCATGCTTTGATGGCTTCTCTTCTGTCTTGTTTGCACCTTTATAAGTAGTCTCTTCACTGGCCTTCTCAGTTGCTCTATATGAGTCTACTGTTAGGATTTTGACTGGAAAAAGGCTAAATACCTTCCTCCTACCCCAGAAGGAATGGAAGGGGAAATCCCCTTATGCTGAAGACTCATCATCTGTACAATGTTCTCTGTCTCAGCCATAAGTTACATACTTACTAAGAATGTGATGAAGTTTTTTATAAAGGAAGCAGGATCAGTTTTGAAACCTCATAATAAGTCCTAGAGGGAGTTTCAGATATCGAAAGCTAGTTTTCTTGAGAAAGTATGTCACTTTGTGCTTTTTTTTTCCCTTAATTTGGCAATTTTCAATTCTGAGAAGTCCATTTGGCATACTAAAAGACATACATTTGTCATTTTATACAATAAAAAGTAGAAGTTGTTATAAACTGAATTAATTTTCCAGGATTGAATATATCTGTAAGTTTGTATTTTCACTATCTTGAATAATTAACAGTTAATGGATACTTGAGAATTTATATTTATTTGTCTCATTCCCTTCCTCTCCAAATATCAAGTTATTCACACAAAATTTTTGCATTTGTTCGCTAAAGCCTTTTATTATGTTTTTAACACACGTCCAATGTCAAAACAGTACTCCCAGGACACTAATACAGAGATTCATCTAATGGCATATTTAACAAAAATAGCTGCTTTGAGAAAGAACAAGAGCATGATCCTTTAGAAACATTGTGCTGTGTGTTTCATTTAGTTGCAATAAAATGCTACCTGAGAGCCATCTCCAGCTAACCTTATGCCTTATTTGCATTTTTTTTAGCTTATTATGTGTGAAGGTATTCAGAGGTTGAGTGAAATTGCCAGCAAACTGTATTTCATGTTGAGGATCAGCGGGGGCCTTTAGGAGGGCTTCAATTTTTCTCTGAGTGTCAGGAAATCAGATTATTGCATCCAGCTGCAAGCTGTTTTGATTGAACTGAAAGTCTGATTTAATTTGGTACAAATGGTAAATTACTCCTCTACTTATCCTTGAACTACATGTACCCACAAAGTACTATATTTCAAGATGATCTTAAAAGTTTCAAGTAGATACGTCATTTCCAAAGATTCCTTCTCTATGCCTGGACCTCTCATAAAATTCCAATATATGTAGAAGCCTCCAGCAAAGATAGCTACATCCTATACTCTGTGTCCTTGTGCTGTTTGCAGAATACATGTATTGATTCAGTGATTACATACATATTACAAAAAATACGCAAAAGTTTGACAAAGTGAATCAAAGCTTGGAGTAGCTATGTATTGATGTCACTTAAAGGACTTTAAAATTATGTAATACTGCAAGCAGTATCACTATTTAAATGCTAAGCATGCTAAGAAAGAAAATCAGACCCTTTAAAAGAGGATACAAGCGTTTGACTTTGTTAAATTTTCTTGTGTGGAATAGCTTTCCAGAACCACTCTTTTCAGGGACACACTTCAAAGAAACAAATGATTTAAAAACTATAGCATTATTTCAATACCACACTTTAGAAATGAGTCATAATCTCTGAAGCTTCCTACTAAAAAAATCTACCACTCTAAATTATCTAAATTAGGAAGATTCAAACTGCATCAAAACAAATTCTTATGTGGAAACCATGATGGTCATTGTAAATTATGAATGCTGTAAAATGAATTGTTGAATGATCTTCAAGTAAAAGATTACATTGGGTTGCATTTAAGTGTAACAATGGATTTTTCAAAAGGCTCGTTAAATTTTTCACATTCATTATAACCATATTCTCAAACATATGAAACCATAAAATCTATGAAGATAGCAAGTAGCAGTACAGTTTTTAAAGACTAAGCCTTCATGTATGCTTTTCATTTCTGAGACCATACTTACTTACATGGTTCATTCACTCTGTAGCCTTCTTTCCTTCAAACCACGCATATCTCCAAGTGAGTTACTACATTTTTTCAGATGTCTTTCTCAAACGTGATGGTAGTTTCTTTCCTTAAACAAATATAAAATTTAAAATTAGAATATCATTTTAATCAATAGGTAAAACCTATACACTTTTCCTATGTCTACACTTTGCCATCAAACAACATTGTTAGCGTACTAGTCAAATACTTTTTCTCTTTGCTCTTAAAGGTTAGTATACTGTCATTCTAAAATATGCTCACTGTATAATAATGAGCATGAGCCCTGAGATGTCTTCAGAAATTTTCAATGCCTAATTTAACTAGTATAACTTTCTTTAAAGTGAAAATTATTTTATATTCTGATATCAATGTTCATTTTAAGAAACTCTCCTATAATAGCTCTTGCTATATTTTTCTAAAATATAAAATAAAAACATGATTTATAATAAAGACATGGCTTAGTAGTAGAGCACTTACCTAGCATGATTAAGGTCCTTGATTTAATTCTCAACATCAAAATTTTAAAAATAAAATAAAACAAGCTTATTACATAGAAAAGTGCAGTGATGCTATTTGCATAATTCAGAACATACGACATAATACTGAAATGTGACAAGAAAAGTTTGCATTTTTTTAAGACATGCTATGGTCATTCGTTTATTTTCAAATGTTATAATTTTTAAAGTACTATTGAGAAAATAATGAGAACTATTAATGTCAGCAATGCCTACTGAGTATAATGTTTGAGAATCATATCAACACCAGGCTGGTATCTGAGTGAAAAATTAAGTACAATATTCTGTTAAGGGAGTTTCAGGCTAATACATGCTAATAAATGCTGAACTGAACTTATTAAGAAAAAATGTTCTTATAAATCATATGATAGTCATTTTCTTAAAAAATGATGATAGCAGGTGTTCCAATCTGAACTATTCATTTGCAGTACGATTTAAAATTAGCAAGTGTCAACATGATAGAGGGTTACTTTCTGAAAATATGGATTATACAGAGCATGTTCTGTGTGTGCATTGAACCATAAATAATAGTCCTTTATCATGTTTTTGCTATTCAGTATGCATTCGCATGCATTAAATAATTTGCTACCTATTACAACTTAGTAACAGGAAACAAAAGTATTTTTATCGTTCTCATTTTTCAGATGAGGGAGTCAGGGCTCAGAAAGATTTAATGAGTCAAGCAACATTACATAATTTATATGTTGTAGGGCACAGAACATAAAAACAAACTGTCTGATACTCAGTTCTATACTATTATTCCAAGTGAACTTTTAAAAATTTAACATTTCAAATCTTCTATATGAAATAATGGACCCTAAATGCAGATAATAGAACAGTGTTCATGTCTGCTGCATTAGAAGCCACCCAAGAGTGGTAATAAGAGGTAATGGAATGAAACATAATTCATGCTACTTTCCATTCTTTTATCCCTCACTGTTTTCACAATGATGACTTTCTTAAAATTAAAAATATGCATTTGGCCTGATTGTGTTGTCTAATTTTGTTCTTCTAATTGTATTTGCCTGATCAATATTTTCAAATACCCAGTTGTCAAACATAGAATTTGGATGAGGCTTACAGCAGATTAAAATAAAAAAACCACCATTAAAGCATAATTGAAAAAATTGGAGGTGTATGATGGCTTCTCACTGTGGTTCAATGTATAATGGCCTACTTTGACAGATAAATGGCCAATATTTCACAAAATTATCTATTTTCTCAGTGAAGCAAGATATCTTTTCCTTCCACATGGCTCACAAATTACAAATATCTTCTGATTGCTGGTAATAATGCGGGCTGGATGATTAAAAGAACCTTTGAATGATAATGCTTTCCCATGTGCAATTCAAGAATAGACAAGAGGGTAGGGAGGAAGCACACCCATCTCTCAAATCCTAACTTTTGTGTTAGAAAAAAAAGTTAACATAGAATCAGTGACTTAGGAGCTAAGAAAAAGATAAAATACAGAATTTAATACTAATGACTTTCTGTTATCAAACTAGAAAGAAATAATATTCTTTTTTTTGATAAGACAACAACAGGATTTATTAAAGAGAAACTTTATTTTTTATTTTGAAAAGAATACAACCAAACAGAACAAAGCACAGTAAAGTCAATCAAAACAAAGCAATGAACATGGAATATGACTTTGAAACAGTGTAAAAAGAAAGAAAAAAACAAAAAACAAAAAACAAAGCAATCGATAAGGCTTCCATAATGGCTCTTGTTATCTGTAGTATACCTGCCCATACCATCAGGGATAAGTAAAATCAAACAAAATACAACAAACTAAAGCAGTAGAAACAAAACAAAACATAATAAAACAAAACAAACAAAGCAGAACAATGTAAGCAATATAGAATTTCAAGATATTAGCAAAACAGCATTGGCTACCATAATATTTGTTATCTTCAGAATAGTTGCCTACACCTTC